>CAJHNH020005001.1:896698-911698 GCA_905116865.2 Candidula unifasciata
CTTTTCTCCAAGCCCCCTCCCTCTCTCCCGGGATAAACATAAATAATAACACACGGTTAGAAGTGTCCTGGCTGGAGTTCCTCATCCTTTGGTTGGCGATCACCGATTGCAAACTCCGGCGGAAAGTTCTGGTTGTTTATCAACTTCTACACCTTGGTCGTGTCCCAGAACTTGAGTTGAGCGTATACATCTGTTTTACAAATATGGCTTTTTGTGTGCAGACTGTTGGTTCCTCACCTCTCGGGCAGAAGTACTCCGACTTCGAAGGAAACTCAAATTATTAGTCGCCTTGTACGATCGACTTGTTAGTCAGGCAGTGGGTCTATTCTTTTTCTTCCAGACGGGGACCCCAGAACCCACCCGGGGAGTGGCTTGAGCAGATTCTCCTGGATTGCGTCGAGAACACGTCCGCTGTTATGTCTTCTTTAATTTATCAAGAACTTGTCCATTGTCATGTCTTCGCAAACTCTAATAAACGAACAGTCCAATATAGCGCCACATTTAATGTTTAAAAAAGAACGGAAGCGTCTGAAAGTGAAATTAGATATAGCTCGGGCAATCTATCAAGAATTATAATAGCAAATAGCAGAATTAGGCATTTAAAAAAAAAATTTTTCAACAAAGTAGTCGGCTTAGCTAGAGCCTAGTTCTAGCAGCTAGAGACACTAGGCAGGCGGCCTGACATACACCTAATAATGATTCTAAATTCCCAATGCGCCAGCTTTCATGTTATGAATCTCGCAGGTTCTGATCTTTTATGATTCACACACATACGCGCGCTCACACACGCGCATATATATATATATATATTTTATACACACACGCATACACACACACACGCGCGCACACACATACACTCATGCACACACAAACCGGACGTCCGGAAATACATACAAGCTGTGACACATCTGTAAACGGTGTTCGTGCCACCATGGTGGTTGTGTCAACAGATACACGAGGTCCGGGCGGACACTAGTGTCCCGTGTTAGCAGATACATGAGGCCTGGCTGGACACTAGTGTCCTGTGTAAGCAGATACATGAGGCCTGGCTGGACACAAGTGTCCCATGTAAGCAGATACATGAGGCCTGGCTGGACACTAGTCTCCTGTGTAAGCAGATACATGAGGCCTGGCTGGACACAAGTGTCCCATGTAAGCAGATACATGAGGCCTGGCTGGACACAAGTGTCCCGTGTAAGCAGATACATGAGGCTTGGCTGGACACAAGTGTCCTGTGTTAGCAGATACATGAGGCCTGGCTGGACACAAGTGTCCCATGTAAGCAGATACATGAGGCCTGGCAGGACACGCGTGTCCCGTGTAAGCAGATACATGAGGCCTGGCAGGACACGCGTGTCCCATGTAAGCAGATACATGAGGCCTGACTGGACACAAGTGTTCTGTGTAAGCAGATACACGAGGCCTGGCTGGACACAAATGTTCTGTGTAAGCACATACACGAGGCTAGACTGGACACAAGTGTTCTATGTAAGCACATACACGAGGCTTGGCTGGACACAAATGTTCTGTGTAAGCACATACACGAGGCTTGGCTGGACACAAATGTTCTGTGTAAGCACATACACGAGGCTTGGCTGGACACAAATGTTCTATGTAAGCAGATACACGAGGCTAGGCTGGACACAAGTGTTCTATGTAAGCACATACACGAGGCTTGGCTGGACACAAGTGTTCTATGTAAGCACATACACGAGGCTTGGCTGGACACAAGTGTTCTGTGTAAGCAGATACACGAGGCCTGGCTGGACACAAATGTTCTGTGTAAGCACATACACGAGGCTAGACTGGACACAAGTGTTCTATGTAAGCACATACACGAGGCTTGGCTGGACACAAATGTTCTGTGTAAGCACATACACGAGGCTTGGCTGGACACAAATGTTCTGTGTAAGCACATACACGAGGCTTGGCTGGACACAAATGTTCTGTGTAAGCAGATACACGAGGCTAGGCTGGACACAAGTGTTCTATGTAAGCACATACACGAGGCTTGGCTGGACACAAGTGTTCTGTGTAAGCAGATACACGAGGCTTGGCTGGACACAAGTGTTCTATGTAAGCACATACACGAGGCTTGGCTGGACACAAGTGTTCTGTGTAAGTAGCGAGTTCAAGATGGAGCCGTTAGGAAATGGCTGGCCATTTGACGACTGAACTTTACCTAGCACATCGTTCACATAGGTTATATGAACATCAGCGTCGTGTGTCATCATGTTGACCAGGACATGCGGCCATGACTGGCCATCATCTGCGATCACCAGACATTCCATTCAGGTATGTATCTGTTTGTGCTTCCCTTTCTTCTTGTCTATGAATCCTCCAGTTTGTTTAGAATATCCACGTGGCTGATCTGCGCTGCCATATCGACCCAGCTTAAGATGAGTACCAGGAAATTGTCACGGATGTAAAGACAGCTAAGTTGACATTGACCGCATCAGCCATTGGATGCCGATTGATCCCTTACTGGTTATGTGTTCTCTTGTTGTCCACGGTTGTTCGTCTATCTCTTAATATTCTCTTCCCAACTGTATCGCTGGCCACATGTTGTGTGACCTCAGTATCTTCAGTGTATTCAATATATATACTGTGTGTGTTGGTGTGTCTGACAGTCTGTTTATATTTGTTGCACAAACGTACCGGCAACTAAACGATAGCTCTACAGCCATGAAAGCGCCCACACAGATAACTGTTTTTCCTGGGAGCGACCACTTTGATGATCTAAGTTTGCCTATTCTCAAATAAATAAGTGGCCGGGGACCAGACAGTTGTCTGTGTTCTTGTTTATTTTGCCGCTGTTCCCATGCAACTGACCCCACCCCGATCTGCCTTCCACATTTCTTGTGGGTGGCTCTGAGATCGTTTAGTCTAAATTTTTTCCCACTCATGCCCTAGCAACGGCGTGGTTGGTCATCGTTCCACTACATACTATAAAATATCCGTTGACACAAGGAGAAACACATCGGTAGAGTCCGTGGCTTTCATCTTCTTTTTTTTTTCTCCCTTCCGAGGCGCCAGTTTACGACTTCACGCGCGCGTTTTATTCTGGACTCCTATTTGTATTTTTCATGTAAACAGAGTGAGTAACGAGATCATCTAGATCTGAGATGGACGTATATTTCACGCAACTGGCGACGTCTTGCTTGCCGCTATCAGAAGGCGCATGAAATTCAAAAACACACTTGATACGTGTCTGGCATCTTATGTTGTTCTAGCATTTTTGTCTCCACATCCGTCAGCGATAGAAGCGGTCCGATAACACCAGGTCGGTGCCGGAAGAAGGGTAGAATTATCCAGCCAGGGAAAGTCATTATTGCCGGCTGGCCTCCAAACATCTTTTGGCGGAGTCGGCCTGTCGACTGGCTAGTAGTCGAGCTGCTGTGTGTGTGAATAGCCCGGACGGTAGCGATACCTTCCACATAAACATTTGAGGAGTCAGCCAACTTCTGAGGAGTGGGCCAACTTTGGAGGAGTCGGTCAACTTTTGAGAAGTGAGCTAACTTTTCAGAAGTGGGCCAAATTTGGAGGAGTGGGCCAACTTTTGAGGGAGCAGTCTAAACTCAGTTGCTGGCAGTTGTGGGCTGTTTGTTTTACGTAAGGGACCCTTTTCAAACCAGTAGAGCATTTGCTTGCTGCCAGACGCATAATTTTTTTTATAGACGATCAATACTCGGTGGGTGATCTGATCAGGCCCGTCGCATTTACTTCCCAGGACTTGACCTTTTACACATTTTAGGTTATGTTGACCTGTGAGCCAACGTCCTTTTGGAACCAAATCTGGCATGGTGTAGATTCGAACCCACGACTTTCGCATCGGTGGGTGTAGCGTCTAGCTGCTACTCCAGCGCGGCCCTTTTTTTTTTTTTTTTTCAAATGCGGCCCCTTTTATTTTCTTCGAAAATTTAATCAGAAAAAATTGCTGAAGTTTAGTCCTTACATTACCAGGCTGCATGATTAGAGGGGTACCGACAGAAAGACCGTCTCCCCATACCCCCCTCCCCTCATCTTTTCAACTTCCCTATCTACCTAATTTCTCAATGTGTTTGTATGTGTGTGTGTTATCTTCCTTTTTTTCTTTAAACCTGTGGGTTCCAGTGTAAGGACATTCTAGTTATATTATTCCCAGATTTTCTCAACGTGTGAACTACTCTAACTCCAGCCTCCTCTTTTCTTCACCTCTTGGTCTACTTTTTCAGTCTAGGAATTCAATGTAATATAATGAATTCAATTCAAGGCTATAGAACAGTTAACAAGATGCAGAACATATCAATACGTGTTTTGAGGACAGGGTATAGAACAATTAAATGGATACAGAACGTAGTAACACATATTTTTGGGACAAGCTATAGAACCGTTAAAAAGAATCAGAACACAAGAAAAAATGTTTTTTGGTACAGGATTTAGAGCAATTAATAAGATTTATTGGAAATGAAAGCACATGGGGTTGGAGAGCTGGCTAGGGAAAGGGATACTTCTAGGCGTGCCGTGAAGAAAGCGACATTCTGTAAAGGACTTGCTGACTGGTGATGATGATGGAAGAATCAATAAGATGCAGAACATAGCAATGCATGTTTTTAGACAGGCTATAGAAACAATTAATAAGATGCAGAACATATCAATACAAGTTTTAGGACAGGCTAACGAACAATAATATGATGCAGAACAAAGCAATAAATACTTTTAGATCCATTAATAAGATGCAGAACGTAGCAATTCATGTTTTAAGGACAGACTTTAGAATAATTAACAAAATGCAGAACATATCAATACAGTACATGTTTTAGAAAGAAAAAAAACAACAACTAAAGAACTATTAACAAGATGCAGAACATAGCAAATGACAGGAAGGCAACGGGAGAGGAGGAGGGGAGGTAGAATAATAATACTTCTCATCAAGAATCAGGGCTGTACAAGATAGAATGATACCAGCAATCTAAACAGGTGAAACAGGGTATATGTAATCAACCATTATAACCTAGATATTATTTGTTGGTCCACTGAGCCACAGTTTGACGAATATTCTCTGCTTGTAGCGGGATGCAGTCAAATCTAAATATGACAGCAGCCATCAGCAGACGATTGTGAAAGACTGGAAGCGCCATAAGTCAGCAAGTAAAACTTAGCTAGGCGACAGATCTCAGTCGGTGATTAGACAAAACATTCACAAGTGCCAAAGCGGCGGAAGTGGTAAACTCGGTGCTATGCGAGAAGTCAGAAGTGCAGAAGCGGTAAAAGTGGTTAGAGAAGACTAATCACAGCCGATATCTGTAGTTGGGGCTCCGACAGACAGTAACTGGTTGTGTCAAGTATATGGTGTTATCTGCAGGCCACTCTCATTCGACAGCAGCTTGCGGACCAGCTGCGCATTACACAGCACTTGATAGTGATGGAAGACAATACTGCTCTATCTGGCGCTATCATGGCTGCTGTCTGCGGTTACTGGCCTTGGGAAACTTTTGTCTTCTGTCGTTGGTGCCGCCGATTAGTGTGAGTACACAACTGCTCAATGCTGGGCCACGAGCTCGTGGCGGAGGGAAGGGGGGAGGCTAGCCATAGACAGCGGTGTTGTCCGGAGTGCTAGGACAGTGGATAGACAGCGGTGTTTTCCGCAGTGCTAGGACAGTGGATAGACAGAAGTGTTGCCCGGGGTGCTAGGACAGGCGATAGTTAGCAGTGTTGCCCGGGGTGCTAGGATAGGGGATAGATAGCAGTGTTGCCTGGGGTGCTAGGACAGGGCATAGATAGCAGTGTTGTCCGGGATGCTAGGACAGTGAATACCACAGGAAGGATGTCAAATTTCATATCACATCTTGTCTGTGGCTCGTTGAAATGTCAAATTTCAAATCACATCTTGTCTGTGGCCCGTTGAAATGTCAGCATCCGTAGTGTTTTGGCGTAACCGTGGCTACTGATGATAGAGCCACCAGTTAGTACTAGCATGTGTCTCAAACGCTACTGACCATTACGCACGTACATACATACATACATACATACATACATACATACATACATACATACATACATACATACATACATACATACATACATACATACATACATACATACATACATACATACATACATACATACATACATACATACATACATACATACATACATACATACATACATACATACATACATACATACATACATACATACATACATACATACATACATACATACATACATACATACATACATACATACATACATACATACATACATACACACACACATACATACATACATACACACATACACACATACACACATACACACATACACACATACACACATACACACATACACACATACACACATACACACATACACACATACACACATACACACATACACACATACACACATACACACATACACACATACACACATACACACATACACACATACACACATACACACATACACACATACACACACACACACACACACACACACACATACACACATACATACATACATACATACATACATACATACATACATACATACATACATACATACATACATACATACATACATACATACATACATACATACATACATACATACATACATACATACATACATACATACATACATACATACATACATACATACATACATACATACATACATACATACATACATACATACATACATACATACATACATACATACATACATACATACATACATACATACATACATACATACATACATACATACATACATACATACATACATACATACATACATACATACATACATACATACATACATACATACATACATACATACATACATACATACATACATACATACATACATACATACATACATACATACATACATACATACATACATACATACATACATACATACATACATACATACATACATACATACATGCATGCATGCATACATACATACATACATACATACATACATACATGCATACATACCTACCTACCTACCTACCTACCTACCTACAGACAGACAGACACACACGCACACACACACATTCATACACACACACACATTCATACACACACGCACGCACACACACACATTCATACACACACACATTCATACACACACACACGCACGCACACACACACACATACACCCATACACACATATAGCCTGATGTGTGTCTGTGTGTTTCGGTGCAGCATATGTCCTTGTGTTTTCCTCATACCTTTGTCACCTTTGTGTAATCAGCCTACTTCAAGGTTCATTTGAGAACTTTCCCCTCATAACAGACATCATTTGTGTGATTGTCATAATGTTTTGCTCGTATTCCATTACGTTTAGAAAAGAAAAAACCAAATTTAATGTCACCTGGTTCTAAGAACCAAAGAAAAGTAACTAACTAACTGATCGACAGACCCTCTAGGAGACAAAAGGAAAACAGTAGACAAATTGTAGAGACACTAAACGTGGACAGAACATTCTGTTTGTAAATGACAAGAAGGCGTCAACTAAAAAACTCTGACAGGCTTTTTGTGTGTGTGAGGGTGGAGATAGCCAAATGGAGTTGGTGAGGGGGAAGAACACTGACTTGATTCTAGCAATCGTGTGATCTGGCGAACAATGATGCTTGCATTTATTAGTATTTATCAGCATGGCAGATCCTTTTACTTGCCGCCTTTAGCTCCCAGGGAAGGGGCGGTGCGGGAGCTGTAATGATGTAAGCCTTGAGGGATAAACCTTGACACACTGCCTGCCAGATGGCAGTGTCAAGGACACCTGGTGCTAACTTGCTTCTCTGATGGTTTCATTCACATCTCATGCAGGGATTAGGCCCCCCCCCCCCCCCCCCCCATTGATGAATGTTCTCAGGTCGATACCCACTTTTCGATATCTCACTTTTGTGAGATTAAGCGCAGGTCCGGTGACAATGACAGTAACAGGCATTGAGTGCCGACTAGTCTACAAATATGTCACTAACAGCATATATATTTGCTGTTGACTGATGTGGAAACCAAAAACCTTCATCTCGGCATTACTTCCCAGTGAGTGAGCTAGAGCACTAACTATAACACCACTAGAGATCTCAGGTTGGATCTATCACAGGGGCTGCAATATTTTTTCAGGCGACGCCCATCTTGAGTAAATGACAAATCCTTCCCCCCCAAAAATGAGCCATAAACAAGAACTAGGAGAAAAACACGCATATAATTCAAAGTGTGAAATAATAAGAGAAACGGTCGTCAACAATTGGTAATTGAGCAACAAAGTCTTCTTCTTCCAGTTCACCTTGTACCTCAGCGAAGTGTCGGGGGAAAAGGGGGGGGGGGGGGGTGTACCACTCGTTGATGAGCTTTTGTCAGGAGCACTATTAACTCTTTGAGTCCCAAGAAACGCGTCATACGTTCATAGATTCCTACCCAGAAGCCCAGTGAAAGCAAGATGCGCCGATTTTACGTCTTTCTTCACTACCTTTTGGGTCTGTGGTGCTAAACCTCTTGGGACTCAAAGAGCGAAGACTGATGTTCATTTCTGAAAGGGCTCATTTCTGTAAGGCTATTCTTAATGTGATCTTCCCCTCGCTCTATACCCGTTGTAACGTTTCAGTATGGCTCGCCGTGGGAGATAATACCAGGACATTCTTTTTAGGTGTACAAACCACTTTATCTGTTGTTCCTTTTTGTCCTGTAGGATTTTCTTACTGTCTTTATCCCTTTCATTCGTCTGATTTCGCAATTTCGTATTCTGTCTTTCCTTGAAACTTCTGCAGGTCTTCCAATTCTACGTTCATTACAGTATGTAAGTGTCCATGCTTGGCACTGATAACATAGTGTTGGCCCAAAAATAGTTCTGATAAGATTTACTTTAGCACTCCACGGTATATGCTTGTGTGTCAACAGAGGATATAGTTGCCCCATTACTCTAAGCTTTGGCACATCTCGAACTAATTTCTCTGTCCAGTTTTCCATCGAATGCGAAAATAGTTCCCAAATACTCGAATTCCTCGGTCTTAAGAAGATGTTTTAACTGCATTTCTAAATTGTCTTTCTGTCTTCCAATCACTATTGTCTCTGTCTTCGTATGTTTATTCTCATAATCCTCCCCTTTGTTATTGATTTGATTTAGGTGATTCTGTGGGCATTCCGTAATTTCTGCTATGAGTACCTGGTCGTCGGGTATGAATATTAGTTCTGTAACATCTTCTTCATGATTAAAGCTTGTTTCTGTGCATATAGTATCCATGTCGGTATTACCCAGCCATGACGTACATTTGCATTCACTATAAACGTTCTTGACAATACTGCCTTTGATCTTATATAACATTTACTATGTGTATGTGGGTTTTTGCAAATATTAATGAGATGATTGCTGATTACCTTTTTCCCCATACATTCCCACAACATATTCCTGTCGACTCTATCCAAAGCTTTTTTCTGGTCTATGAATGTCAACGTACATGTCTTATCATGTTCTGTTGCCCTCTTTGATATTTGTCTTAGTGTATAAATGGCATCTGTGCAACTTCTTTTGCATCGAAATCCCATCTTTGTTTCTGAAAGTTGGTAGGCTATCATTGGTCTTATCCTTCTTTCGGTGATCGTACCATACATTTTCCAGTGTGACTCAGAGGCAAAATATCAGTGTTATAGTTGACACTGTTTTGTCTTGACGGTGTCTGATATTGTGTGTGTGTTGTTCAACAAGCCACTACATAGATCACTCTCCACAACCAGACTGGCAGCGCTGCTGTTCTCTTTTCATGAATGTTAGGGCTGACAATCCGGATTATCACAATTTCATATGTAATCAATTTAAAAAACGGCTTGTGCCCTGCCCCTCCCCCCCCCCCCCAGCCCCTTTTCCGGGCCTTAAACCTTCCTCGTGCCTCGCTAGGCTCCCAGTCCCCTCCCCTAATTGGAAAGCACTGGTGTAAACACAAAGATGTTCAATAGTTGTGCTCAATAGTTCATTGTCTCATCTTCTTCTCCTTCTTCTCTTCACCTTGTACCTCTGCGAAGTGTCAGGGGAAGATGTCTCATCGCGCCTTTCTAATTCAACAATTATTATCCACACATTTAACCCGCGCCTTAATTAGTGTGGGAAACGGCGAAAACATAACGAACATACACTAGTAAACTGAATAACATTAAGGACAACATCAAATAGGTCTTAACTCTCTCACTGGTAGTCATCTTAGGTCCGCGCTTAAGATCTCATCAAGAAATAAAAACACACACATACTCGCACGGGGAAATAAATAAGCAATTAAATAAATGCCAAAGTCGAGCGGATTGTCGAAGGTTAGCACTTGCCGGGTTCAAAAACTCAAAGGACCGCTGCCTACAAAAGATGTGAATGTGCGCGCTGTAAAGCACGGGGGTATCTCACGGTGGCCGGCCAGGATCGTATCACCAGCGTGTACTTGTAGAAGTCCTCTTTGTGCCCGGATCTAAGTTTGGCGGGTCCGACAATATTTATTCTTGGTCACGGATCACCAGAGTTTTAACGCCAAGTCAACAATGACAAACAGAAACACGGCGCCAGCGCTGGAGACCGGTCTGTTTCTATACTGTAGTAGACACTTTTCTCAGTTACTTTTTCATCTGCGAAACCGACACGTCCACACACACCTACACACCCACACACACGTCCACACACAAAGACACTCCACACCCACATACACCCCCACACACGTCCACACACACAGACACTCCACACCCACATACACCCCCCCACACACACACACACGTCCACTCACACAGACACAACCACACACACGTCCACACACACACCCACACACACAGACACACCCACACACACGTCCACACACACCGACACACGTCCACACACACAGACACACTTCACACCCACAGACACACCCCCACACACACACGTCCACACACAAACCCACACACACAGAGACTCCACACATCCACACACACGCATATATATATATATATATATATATATATATATATATATATAGAGAGAGAGAGAGAGAGAGAGAGAGAGAGAGAGAACTGATGTGGTGTAGGAGCTAGTCACTCGCCTGTGGATCTTCTTCTTCTTCTTCTGCGTTCATTCTAAGATGTAATTGCGTTGTGTCCGTTTACAGCATGGCTGCGACATTTGCCCCTTTCGGCCAACACATCCGACTTTTGCGGGCATTTGTTGACCGGGTTAGCCTTCCAGGTGCCTGCGGATCTAAAGGTGGTGGGTTTAAATTCAAATGGAGCTGGACTTGTTTCTATAATGATATTGACTCCCAGTTCGACCCAGCCTTAAATGAGTACAGATAAAGTCATGGGAAGTAAAGATGGCCGCGTCATGTTGACAACATTACCCACCGATTACCGATTGGGTCTATTATTATAGGTCTAGCCCTATATGCTAACTAAGTTGATTAAACCAGCTACGCGGCGACCGGGTGACAAACACCTTGTGGTCTGGGTTCACGCTCTGGGTTAGGCAGAAGAGCCACATTTCTCCTAGATTTATGGTATCTATCTTGGAATCAAGGCCGAAGAGTTGCGATATCCATAGTACCGAGCCAAAGGGTTAACATCTCATGATTTCTGGATACTTAACAATAAAAAGGAGAAAGCTAAATACGGCAAGGAGCATGGAAAAACTGGTGATATGTTTGGCTTCAGGGGCAGGTGCGAAAAATGGGTTACTATGTATTATAAGCAAAATTTGCTGAATGGAAGCTTCTAGGCAAGAGGTGATTGTTCTGTTCTCTATACATTTAAAATATACATAAAGTATAACTTGTATTATATTCTCTATTCATTGTTAAATATAAATAAAGTATACCTTGTATTATATTCTCTATACATTGTAAAATTTACATAAAGTATAACTTGTAGAATATTCTCTATACATTGTAAAATAAAAATAAAGTATAACTTATATTAAATTCTCTAAAAATTGTAAAATACAAACAAAGTATACCTTGTATTATATTCTCTATACATTGTAAAATATACATAAAGTATAACTTGTATAATAGTCTCTATAGATTGTAAAATATAAATAAAGTATAACTTGTATTATATTCTCTATACATTGTAAAATATACTTAACAGGTCATGTTATAACATTCACTGTACGTTGTCAAATTTACATAAAGTATCATTTTATATCATTCTTTATACATTTTTCTTCTTCTTCTGCATCCATCCTTTAGACGTTGGAGTATACAAAAATTTATAAAATATTACATTTATAACTGTCTCTATACATTATTAAATCTAATCACATGATAATTTTTATCACATTCTTTACGCAGTGTAAAATATACTTATAGGACAGTTTTATACTTTTATCTATACATTGTAAAATATACTTATTGGATCGTCTGATCATATTCTGTATACTATGAACTATTCTTGTAGGGTATTTTTGTAATATTTTCTTTACTATGTAAAATATACTTATAGGATCGTTTTTGTAATATTCTCCATACAATGTAAAATATTATTATTGGACCGTTATTGTAATATTCTCCATACAATGTAAAAAATACTTATTGGGTCGTTTTTGTAAAATTCTCTATATACAGTGTAAAATATACTTATAGGATCGTTTTTTGTAATATTCTCCATGCAATGTAAAATATACTTATGGGATCTTTTTGGTAATATTCTCCATACAATGTAAAAAATACTTATAGGGTAGGGTCCTGTTTCTAATATTCTGTATACAGTGTAAAATATACCTAAAGAATCGATTTTGTAATATTCTCCACACAATTTAAAATATACTTATAGGGTCGTTTTTGTAATATTCTCGATACAATGTAAAATATACTTAAAGAATCTTGTTTGTAATATTCTCTATATGATATAAAATTTACGTATAGGTTCGTATTTTTAATATTATCCATACAGTGTTAAATATACTTATAGGATTGTTTTTGTAATATTTTTCATACAATGTAAAATATGCTTATAGGTTCGTATATGTAAATTCCTCCACACACTGTAAATATACTTATAAGATTTTTGGGGCAATATTCTCCATACACTGTCAAAATAATTTTAGGATCAATGTTTGTAATATGTTTTATACAATGTAAAATATACCTTTAGGATCGTATTTTTAATATTCTGTAAACAATGTAAAATATACTAATAATATCGTTTTTGTAATATTTTCCATACAATGTAAAATATACTTATACGATCATTTTTGTAATATTCTTCATACACTGTAAAGTATACTAATAGGATCTTTTTTAGGTAATATTCTCCATACAATGTAAAATATACTTATAGGAACTTTTCTGTAATATTTTTCAAGCAATGTAAAATATACTCATAGGATCGTTTTTGTAATATTCTCCATGCAATGTTAAATATATTAATATTATCTTTTTTTGCAATATTTTCCATACAGTGTAAAATATACTTATAGGATCTTGTTTATAATATTCTATATACACTATAAAATATATTTATAGGATCATGTTTTTAATATTTTCTATACAATGTAATATATACGTATAGAATCGTTTTTGTAATATTCTTTCTCTATACAAAGTAAAATATACCTGTAGGAGCTTTTTGCAATATTCTTCATACAGTGTAAAATATACTTATAGGATCGTTTTGCCCGGCTCTCTAGCGTAGGTGACTAAACCGGATTGCGCGGAGACCGGGTGACAAACTCCTTGTGGTCCGGGTTCGATCCCGGGGGTAGGCAGAAAAGCCACATTTTTCCCAGATTTACGGTATTTACAATGGAATCAAGGCCAAAAGGTTGCGATATCCATAATACCGAGCCTAAGGGTTAAGAACTCATGGCTTCTGGATACTAAAACAAACATTGTAACATTCTCCATGCAATAGAAAATATACTTACAGGATCGTTTTTATAACATTCTCCATACAATGTAAAATATACTTATAGGATCGTTTTTGTAATATTCTCTTTACGACGTAAAATATAAGTAAGCGATTATTGGTCACACACTACGAGACTTACGAGGCGTGTTGTACTAAATGATATCTGGAGACCGGTGGAGTTTGACGATTGCTGTGGTGGCTTCCAGTCTTACAGAATGCTGCAAAGGTAGAATGAGGCTGGCTTGGAGCCCGGCTTGTTTCTGACTCGTCTTGCTCGGAAAACTTTGTCCCTTCAGGGAAGCACACCTGTAGATGGTCGGTGTGGATCTTGGTGTTTCTATAGCCATTCCTTGACGTTTGTGTTGATTGTGTAATGTGACATTGACTGTCTGTGCTGTGAGAAACATTTCCGGTGTCGCTTTAGGAGACTAAATGCAATTTATGTGCACCCATATAGACGTTGCCTAGGCTTCTGCAGGTCCATCCTTGTGGCTTGATGACACTTGTTTACCAAACCGTTAACTCTGGATATGCAAACTACAGCAGAACTGGAAGGAAGGTGAGGGGAAGACCAAGAAAGAGATGGATACAATATTTAACTGAAACCTGCAAAAAGGATGAACAAATCCATCACCCAAGCCGCCTGAGAAGTGCAAGATATACATAAAGCCATGCCACTGGGCTACAGGATGGTATCAGTGAGACAGTAAAATAAGAAGACGTTATGTCCAAGAACATTTTGACGCGGAACAGTTGCCAGTGACTGAATTATGAATGGTTTAAAAGAAGGAGTCTGCAGTCAGTGCTTGACTGTGCAGGACAAAAGACAGCCACACAATCATTTTGTTTTGTTAGTAAACATATTAACCTGAGAAATGTGTGGAAGTTATGAATTCTGTTTGCAAATATTTTCAAGGTGATATTTTGATAAATTGGTTACAACTATCCATTCATATTGCTATCAGCGCAGAAGCCACCATCATTCAGACAGAAAAAATACACAAATTCTATCTTTCTACTTCTTTCTATGAGTGCCAATCAATACACTTTCTGTTACTTAATTAATGTATAATATTTAACGGCCTCAAAGGTCCCCCCCCCCCTTTCCCTTCTGATTATTTATAGGAATGACGTATACACACCGGAACCTACCAGT
>CAJHNH020005001.1:921698-1073207 GCA_905116865.2 Candidula unifasciata
AGGCAGTCAACGACAAGACGTACAGACACAGCAGATGGGCAGTCAACGACAAGACGTACAGACACAGCATATGGGCAGTCAACGACAAGACGTACAGACACAGCATATGGGCAGTCAACGACAAGACGTACAGACACAGCATATGGGCAGTCAACGACAAGACGTACAGACACAGCATAAGGGCAGTCAACAACAAGACATACAGACACAGCATTTGGGCAGTCAACGACAAGACATACAGACACAGCACATGACCAGTAATGACAAGTCGTACAGACACGTCATGTCACCAGTCAACGACAAATCGTACAGACATGACATATGACCAGTCAACGACAAATCGTACAAACATGACACATGACCAAACAACGACACATCGTACAAACATGCCATATGACAAGTCAACGACAAATCGTACAAACATGACATATGACCAATCAACGACAAATCGTACAAACATGACATATTACCAATCAACTACAAATCGTACAAACATGCCATATGACCAGTCAACGACAATTCGTACAAACATGACATATGACAAGTCAACGGCGAGAGGTAAAAACACGGCATATGACCAGTAATAGCAATGACAAGTCGTACAAACACGGCTTATGACCAGTAGGAGCAATGACAAGTCCTACAAACACGGCTTATGACCAGTAGGAGCAATGACAAGTCCTACAAACACGACATATGACCAGTAGTTGCAAAGACAAGTCGTACAAACACGACATATGATCAGTAGTAGCAATGACAAGTCGTACAAACACGACGTATGACCAGTAGTAGCAATGACAATTCGTACAAACACGGCTTATGACCAGTAGTAGCAATGACAATTCGTACAAACACGGCTTATGACCAGTAGTAGCAATGACAAGTCGTACAAACACGACACATGACCAGTAGTAGCAATGACAAGTCGTACAAACACGACATATGACCAGTAGGAGCAATGACAAGTCGTACAAACACGACATATGACCAGTAGTAGCAATGACGAGTCGTACAAACACGACATATGACTTGAAGTAGCAATGACAAGTCGTAAAAACACGTCGGGTACTTATTGCTATCGCTTTCCTCTCGTACACAGGCATAGTGCTCCGTCACTGAAAAGCAAATCTAAGTCATTTGAATAAACAGACCCTACGCAGGTGTCTGTTGGCGAATTGGTTGCGGATGAACTAAGTACAGCAGTGATTAATAGTCAAGCGTAGACACTTAGCTGCGTGTCTAGGGGTTATCTGCCAGGGACCCAGTTGGTACTGGTGGAGGTGTTGAGTTCCCGCTGTGAGGCCCCGGGAGATAAAGCCCCAGCTGTGACAGACACGAACGCTCTGGCCGCGATAGACATGTTCAACACTGAAGACAGCGCGCGCGCGCACACACACACACACATACACACACACACACACAAACAAAGAGAGAGAGAGAGAGAGAGAGAGAGAGAGAGAGAGAGAGAGAGAGAGAGAGAGAGAGAGAGAGAGAGAGAGAGAGAGACTTGTTTACACGGCTGCTCTTGAACAGAAACGCCTAGAAAAGCTGAAATAAACGGACAAACAAATATCAAACAAGTCTATAGACAGTACGTTTCGATAATTTGGGATGCTAATTTTGGCACCATGATTGTACACCACTAGGCTCCCCTCCCACTGCCCCCCTTCCCCCCACCGCCCCCCCCCCCCCGTCCTCACCGCACCATGATAAAATGTTAGTAGGCTGGCTGACTTCTATTTCATAATACATGTCTTAGCAGCAATACACGCCCGGCTCTCTAGCGTAGTTGGCTAAACCGGATTTCGCGGTGACCGGGTGACGAACTCCTTGTGGTCCGGGTTCACTCCCGGGGGGGGGGGGGGGGGGGGGGTAGGCAGAAAATACACATTTCTCCCAGATTTACGGTATGTACAATGAAATCAAGGCCGAAAGTTTGCGATATCCATAAAACCGAGCCTAAGGGTTAACAACAGATGGCTTCTGGATACTAAAACCAGCAAAACAGCAGCAATTCATTCATTTTGTAAGGCTTCATTGACGTCAATCGTAACTAAAATGCCTGCCTGGATTATATAACCCAAAACGTGAGATCTACAGGTACATACGTTATGTAACCCGGGCCCTGACTTTGAGATTCAGGCAGAAGACAGGAAACGGAATAAAGTAGCACGTGATAGCCACCAGTACCCCAGGGTTAGAACCGGGCACCAAGTAATCAAAGCGTGGTCGACGAATGAGCATCTCTGGTTTAGTAGTGCTTGAGGTTCTCTTTGTGTTTTGTCGATCTGTTCATGATGACCTGCTAGAAGCGAACAACGAAACCGGAACTAAGTTATGAAAGCGGCATAGAATCCCGAGCGACAAGCCAGCACTCCAAGAGAAACACGCAAAGGCCACTGGTCGAGTCCAGCAGATCTATCTTGTATTAAGTAAGTAAAAGTAAAGGACCCTTTTCCACGCCTTTAGGCGTATAGGGCATATAGGACTAGACCTATATTTTATAGACCAATCGGCACAAGATGGGTGATGTAGTCAGCATCACGCCGGCCGCATTTACTTTCCCAGGACTGCACCCGGTACCCACTCAAGGCTGGGTCGACCTGTCAGCTTGTATTAGTAAGGGAAATTACAACTGCCAATACTTGAGTATACTGATAGTTAACTTTGCCAGTGCCTTTATTCAGTGTCGATAAGACATCAACCAGTATGTAGTCATTACACTCAAAGATATGCTCACAGAAGCAGAAGTTGGCTAATGTCAAAAAGATGTGGAGGTCGACTACTAAGATATAAAGATGAGACAGACTTGTGGAGTTTGGGAGCTCAAGTCTCTGGCCTCCATCCCCAACCTATCACTATTTAATGTCTCTCCCAGTCCCCCACCCAAGCTATCATTAGCTGAATCTAACTAAAATTAAAGCAAGATCCACCTGACCCTCTAGAGGACTCTTCTCTTCTCGGCCTTTTGGCTAAGATCAAAGTGTAGCTTTGCTGCACTTGGTCTGGCCAAGAGGTCCGGGATCAGTCATCACCAAGTCACGGAAGAAACCCAATCGGCAAAACCATCTTTAAAAATCTGCCGGGCGATTTCCCCGTTCATTCTGGATTACTGATGTAATATCCTTCGGGTAGTCGGGCGGCCAGGCTTTGCATTTGGGAGACCGACCCGGCAAAGAAAATAAAGGACTCTTATATGCATTGTGTCCGCTTCGTAATATCTCAATGCCCGCTGGCGCTCGATGGGGCACGTGATCAGTGTGATGTCAGTGGTCTGACCTAATTCCAGCTAACTGTATAGACTATTTTATATATATTAAAACAAATCAACAAAATCTGGACACCATAACACGCCGAACACACTCCCACCAAGTCCGCGGCTAATGGCTACATTACAGAACCCTAGATGAATGAATTGGCATCTCTGGGCAAACAAACCGCAGGTAGCACATTGGCAAGGGGCCGCCTATAGCTCCAGCCCCTGCAGGTGACCTGACAGGGCCCGCTAGTCAGTAAACGAGGTTAAACATTGACGTCAGGGGCCACCAACTCCTGACACTAATAAAGCATCTCTGCCACCGTCCCCTGTTTGATTCCACGGAGCTGTCATTTATTTCACTAATTGTCTCAGTCATCATCTTCCAGAGATGAGCGTGTCTCGGCCATCGGTGGAGCGCGTTAGGGCCGAAAACCGTTCACGTACTAATACCACACTCTGGCATCTGATCATCGTGTGCTGTCTACCTCATAGCTGGTTCCGAGAATATCATCGTGCGGTGTCTGCCTATTAGCTGGTTTCCATCAGATATTTTCTGTTTGACGAAAGCGCTGACCTTATGAGATTTTTAGAAGGAGTAGAAAATTATAGGGAAGAAAAAAAGTTGGTAAGAAACAACAAATTGTTTGTGTTAGCTTTACAAAATCGATCACAATAAACAAACAAAGGACGTTGCGGTGATTAGCCTTCATCAGCACATAAAGGACAACACAGTACACATACACAAATATGCTCTAACTATGAAGTGACTACATAGGACTCTAATGTATAAAATAAATGATACTCATCTATGTCCCTGGCGAAAAGACTTCGTACAATAAAATGACGGTCAGCCTATATATCTCCAACGCGCGGGTGGGGGGGCGAAAAAAGGGGCGCATTGGACGCCAACAGCGTACACTGTCTAAGGAGGGAGGGAGGGTTTGGCCTATAGGGCGTAATATATGAGATGACTTAGTGAGGGCTACGCTAGATTGGGTCCATATTTTTGGTCAAAAGCGCACCACTTCTCTATCCTCATAGTGCCATGGCTATTGAAGCTACTTAATCACTATCACATGGCTAAAGTCATTACAGATTTCTCACTTAAATGAATTGGCATCACTGAACTCGGGACATTCCCACAGATGCTCAGTCTCTTTCTTGGGTAACCAACAAAGAAATCACACCCCCACCCCTTCATTTAAACTACTATACTTTTATGAACTGGTTAGGATAAAGTAAGTAAAAATTTATCACCCTCCCCCATCAAATGAGTCAATTTGTCTGAACTGAATTTGCCGACAGGGATATGTCTGTCAAAAGCAGTACCATCTGTTGATGGTTCCCATGTTAGATGATATATCCCTCCTCACCGGACGTCCAGACCTAAAGTCCAGACGAAAGCTTTGTTTGTGGTTTTGTTTATCTACTATACAGTGCAGTATGATAATTTTTATTATCTCTAAACACTTAAGCAAGGATTAGATCGCTTATGACTCCTACTCACCCACTACTAAAAGGAAAACGTATAAGGGGATGTGTCCCAGTTGTTCCATAGTGAACCCGCTGACCGGGGATGTGTCCCAGTTGTTCCATGGTGTACCCGCTGACCGGGGATGTGTCCCAGTTATTCCATTGTGTACCCGTCGACCGGGGATGTGTCCCAGTTGTTTCATAGTGTACCTGCTTACCGGGATTGTGTCCCAGTTGTTACATGGTGTACCCGCTGACCGGGGATGTGTCCCGGTTGATCCATGGTGTACCCGCAGACCGGGGAGTGTCCCAGTTTTTTCATGGTGTACTCGCTGACCAGGAATGTGTCCCAGTTACTCCACGGTGTACCCGCAGGCCAGGAATGTGTCCCAGTTGTTCCACGGTATACCCTGTGACCATAGATAAGCCCCAGTTGTTCCACGGTATACCCTGTGACAAGGGATAAGCCCCAGTTGTTCCACGGTGTACCCTATGACATGACCAGGGATAAGCCCCAGTTGTTCCACGGTGTACCCTGTGACCAGGGATAAGCTCCAGTTGTTCCACAGTGTGCCCTGTAACCAGGAATAAGCCCTAGTTGTTCCATGACGTACCCTGTGACCAGGGATAAGCCCCAGTTGTTCCATGACGTACCATGTGACCAGGGATAAGCCCCAGTTGTTCCATGGCGTACCCTGTGACCAGGGATAAGCCCCAGTTTTTCCATGACGTACCCTGTAACCAGGGATAAGCCCTAGTTGTTCCACGGTGTACCCTGTGACCAGGGATAAGCTCCAGTTGTTCCACAGTGTACCCTGTAAACAGGGATAAGCCCAAGTTGTTCCATGACGTACCCTGTAACCAGGGATAAGCCCCAGTTGTTCCACGGTGTACCCTGTGACCAGGGATAAGCTCCAGTTGTGTCACAGTGTACCCTGTAAACAGGGATAAGCCCAAGTTGTTCCACGGTGTACCCTGTTACCAGGGATAAGCCCTAATTGTTCCATGACGTGCCCTGTGACCAAGAATAAGCCCTAGTTCTTCCATGACGTACCCCAGGGATAAGCCCCAGTTGTTCCACGGTGTACCCACTGACCAGGGATAAGACCTAATTGTCGCACGGTGTATGCACCCGCTTGCCGGGAGTGAGCCCCGGTTATTTTACGATGTACTCGCTGTTTATAAGTGACTTTGTCCTTCAGATCGATCCAACCTTGACTATACATTAGGAACTGTCTTGGGAAGTCAAGGGTTCTTGAGTGAACTGACTGCTAACTATATTTGTTCTTTATGTGGAAAATAAACTGTGGAGAACAGACAAAGTGTGAAGAATATACATCAGCCTGTAGAGAACAGGCATCAGACTATGGAGAATATACATTTGACTGTGGAGAATGGGCATCAGACTGTGGAGAATAGACATTAGACTATAGAACAGACATCAGACTATGGAGAATAGACATTTGACTATAGAACAGGCATCAGACTGTGGAGAATAGACATTTGACTGTGGAGAATAGACATCAGACTGTGGAGAACAGACATCAGACTGCATAGAACAGACATCAGACTGTATAGAACAGACATCAGACTGTGGAGAATAGACATCAGACTGTGGAGAATAGACATTTGACTGTGGAGAACAGACATCAGACTGGATAACAGACATCAGACTGTATAGAACAGACATCAGGCAATGGAGAAAAGACTTTAGACTGTTGAGAACAGACATCAGACTGTGGAGAACTGACATCAGACTTTGGAGAACAGACATCAGACTGTGGAGAACAGACATCAGACTTTGGAGAAGAGACATCAGACTTTGGAGAACAGACATCAGACTGGATAACAGACATCAGACTGGGGAGAAAAGACATCAGACTGGGGAGAATAAACACCAGACTGTGGAGAATAAACATCAGACTGTTGAGAGTAGATATCAGACTATGGAGAACAGACATCAGACTGTGGTTTAAGGACCGACATGATCAAGACAGGCCGCCTTTACCTTCCAGCAGTAACAGTAAAGTATCGGTAGAATTATAGTAAAGTAACATAAAAAAGTCACAGTGAAGTAATAATAATGTAAAAAAAATTAATATTCTAGTAACAGTGAAGTAATAGTAAAGTTACAATAAATTTACAATAAAGTAACAGTAAAGTAATATTATCGTAACAGTAGGGTAACATCAAAGTAACAATAAAGTAATAGTAAAATAACATTAGAGTGACTGTAAAGTAACAGTAAGGCAACATTAAAGTGACAGTAAAGGATCCCTGTCTCGACACAGACGTTTCGAACATACCTGGCCCAACTTTTTACCCAATCAACACTCGGAGGGTCATGGCAACATCACACCGGCCGTTTTTACTTCCCATGACTTTACCTGGCATCCGTTCTAGGCTGGGTTGATATCAGAGCCAATCTAATCTTCGCCTCACACCCGAAAATCCACTTCAACCACTGAGCATCAACACGGCGACGTTTAGACACTGTATCATCTCAACCACTGAGCACCTATACGGCGACGTTTAGACACTGTATCATCTTAACCACTGAGCACCTACACAGCGACGTTTAGACACTGTATCATCTTAACCACTGAGCACCTACACGGCGTCGTTTAGACACTGTATCATCTTAACCACTGAGCACTTACACGGCGACGTTTAGACACTGTATCATCTTAACCACTGAGCACCTATACGGCGACGTTTAGACACTGTATCATCTTAACCACTGAGCACCTACACAGCGACGTTTAGACACTATCATCTTAACCACTGAGCATCAACACGGCGACGGTTAGACACTGTATCATCTTAACCACTGAGCATCAACACGGCGACGGTTAGACACTGTATCATCTCAACCACTGAGCACCTACACGGCGACGTTTAGACACTGTATCATCTCAACCACTGAGCACCTATACGGCGACGTTTAGACACTGTATCATCTTAACCACTGAGCACCTACACGGCGACGTTTAGACACTGTATCATCTCAACCACTGAGCACCTATACGGCGACGGTTAGACACTGTATCATCTTAACCACTGAGCACCTACACGGCGACGTTTAGACACTGTATCATCTTAACCACTGAGCACCTACACGGCGACGTTTAGACACTGTATCATCTCAACCACTGAGCACCTATACGGCGACGGTTAGACACTGTATCATCTTAACCACTGAGCACCTACACGGCGACGTTTAGACACTGTATCATCTTAAACACTGAGCACCTACACGGCGACGTTTAGACACTGTATCATCTCAACCACTGAGCACCTATACGGCGACGTTTAGACACTGTATCATCTTAACCACTGAGCACCTACACGGCGACGTTTAGACACTGTATCATCTTAAACACTGAGCACCTACACGGCGACGTTTAGACACTATCATCTTAACCACTGAGCACCTACACGGCGACGTTTAGACACTGTACCATCGCAACCATTGAGCACCTACACGGTGACGTTTAGACACTGTACCATCTCAACCACTAAGCACCTACACGGCGACGTTTAGACACTGTACCATCTAAACCCCTGAACACCACCTACACGGTGACGTCATGAGAATAATGGCTCCATTCTAATCTGTGTATGTCAAATGACATGCTGTTGGAGAATTTCGGAGTCATTTTTGGCGTTGCAATAGAACAAATATAAACAATTGGTTGTGTCTTATGGACCCTATTACACGTGATTGCCCAGGGGCGCATACTGGTGTTAAGGTGACTATCGTTGGAACCGAGCCGGGACTGCAGAGAGTAGAAGTGGAAGTCCAACAGTTGATTCACGAAAACTCTTGTCCCGATGATCTGATTTTCCACACAGATGGTTCTGTTTTGAGAGGGAAGAGAAGTGCCTGGGGTTTCGTAGTGAAAGCTAGTGGAAAATCTTTAGTGCAGGACTGCCTGGCATATTATACCATGATATCTAGCATGAGAATGGAGGTGGAGGCGGTCACTGCACCTTGTCGGTAGCTGCAGCTTGCCGGTGGCCAGAGAACGAAATACATTCACATGTAATTGTAACGGACTCTAAATGCATGCTGAAAAAGGTGAAGACAGGATTGCTTTGAGCAGAGTGGCAAGCTACACTTGCAAGGTCACGGGAAGTGAGCATACTTGAGATTGTTTCTCCAGGCCATTCCGGCGTAGCGGGGAATGAACGGACAGGCAGATTGGTTGTATCTGCACCTCTGGGTGCTGAACTGATACATGACAAGACAGATTTGGTCAGAACCCTGTCGGGACAAGTAACGAAGTCAGCAAAGAAACTAAATTATTATGGGCTGGAGAGGATGATGCTCCTGGGTGTGACCAGAGGGTTCGGCCGGCACACTACACTCAGAGGCAAGGCATGACGGACATCATACAATCATGCTACGACCGGCACCATAAGTACTGGAACTCTGCGCTGGCTGCTGAAGATGAGAACGGAGCGCGTATGGGAAAACCCCGAGTGCTGTGATGTCAGTGTTCTCGACTCAGCTCAACTTATCTCGTTAGAACCGAAAATCTTTTGATGGTAACGCTAACTCAACTCTATGTGACGTTTACGATAGTTGTCCCTTAAGCCTAGTTCCGACACGAGAAACATGTTTACAGTCAACTGAAGTGTTGAAGAACGTGTCTGTCCTCAGCGATTTTCCCGGACCTCAGTTTTCTGTGCTAAAGTTGACCAGACACATTGTCGAGTCTTTACTGGACAGTTGGCACGCTTACGCGACTAACTTAAGGAGTCGCCCTGTTTAGTTTTGGATCGTTCAAAGTGTAATTTGTGCGGTAGATAAAACAATAGCTCTTGTTGCAAGGAAATACAAGGTAAGAACATATGAAGTTCACATGCTAGCCTGGGGCTGGTTTCTGTGTCTGACTCTGTCTGATTGTTAGATGTTGCACTTATTACGTCAATGAGTGCAGAAAACGTCCTTTCTCTTCTTCGCCCTGTCAGTGCCACATAACTCAACAAACCTGTGTGGGTTTTATTTGTATAATATTTGTTTTCTAGATATTTGTTAACATGATATTTGATTACATGATTTTGTTAACATGCTTAACCGTGTAAACCTCATCCTGCACAGTCTAGTTGTTGATTTAACACAGTCTGTGCAAGTTGTTACTGTGACTCTTTAGTCAAATAAGTTAAATTACAACATCCTATGTTTCAATGAATTGCAGTAACAAGTGTTTGGTTTTCAACGAGTGCAGTCCATGCCTTGGTCATCTTGTCAGTCCACATCCTTCTGTCTATCGTACTGTCAATCATATAGTCTACGCTGTGTGGCCGTGACTATCTTGTCCGCCTCCATCCTTCTGTCTATCGTACTGTCAATCATATAGTCTACGCTGTGTGGCCGTGACTATCTTGTCCGCCTCCATCCTTCTGTCTATCGTACTGTCAATCATATAGTCTACGCTGTGTGGCCGTGACTATCTTGTCCGCCCCCATCCTTCTGTCTATCGTACTGTCAATCATATAGTCTACGCTGTGTGGCCGTGACTATCTTGTCCGCCTCCATCCTTCTGTCTATCGTACTGTCAATCATATAGTCTACGCCGTGTGGCCGTGACTATCTTGTCCGCCCCCCATCCTCCTGTCTCATACTGTCAGTCATGAAGAAGATACCCTGTAGCCTGCCATGATTTGACCATTCGGCATTCGATATGGTCAGCATGACGACCGCCGCCTTTACTTCCCAAATTTCTGGTTCCCATCTTAGCCTGGGTCGACCTGGGACCCACAAAAGCGTGAAGGGAACGTTGAGTTTGCTAAAGATCTGAACATTAGTGCACTGATCACTGCCATTCTATTTTGTTTTGAGTGTCATGCTTGTGAAGGCATTTTTTAACCGCCTCTGCATTTTAATGCTTGATATATTCAACCATGTTTCTTTTATTTACAGTCTCGCTATGTTGGGCGTCTTCTCGTATCATCAATGGAAAGAGACACGGACATCCATTGAAATGTCTCTGTGCTAAACTCTTCTTTTGACCGCCTCTGTTACGATTCTGATACTGCAGCGCATCTACTTGAAGTTATTCCCGACAGTTGATTGCATCTCATACTTTGTGACGGCTTTTTGTGGTTAAATATTGGCAAATTATGTTTCATGTCAATGCCACTGGAAGTAACAAATAAGGGCTGTTGGTTGGATACCGTAAATGACTTCCTCAAGATTAAAGTGTAGCGACTTTAGCTCAAGTCGGCAGTGGAGGCATACAACTCAGTTCTCAAACTGTTGACTACAAGTGTCAGAATCAGTGATTTATTACGTCGGAATACAACTGACGGCATTATTACCTGAACTCTGAGATGACTGCCCAAATTAGACAAGGGCCGTTGATGAGATTGCACAGAATTTATTAATTTGCCTGTGCTTTCTGAAAAACACGACTCTTCGGTTCTTTGTTGCCAGAATCAAGGCATAGTGGTCTGCCTCCAGATCGTGTGCAGTTAAACTGAAACCGGTGACACGGTATGCTATCTGAGACTGGCAACACGCTAATCTAATGTAGAGAATGGCAACACGGTGACCTAATGTAGAGAATGGCAACACTGTGACCTAATGTGGAGACTGGCAACACGGTAACCTAAGGTAGAAACTGGCAACACGCTAACCTAATGTAGAGAGTGGCAATACGGTGACCTAATGTAGAGACTGGCAATACGGTGACCTAATGTAGAGCCTGGCAATACGGTGACCTAATGTAGAGACTGGCAACACAGTAACCTAATGTAGAGACTGGCAACACGCTAACCTAATGTAGAGACTGGCAACACGGTGACCTAATGTAGAGACTGGCAACACAGTAACCTAATGTAGAGACTGGCAACACGCTAACCTAATGTAGAGACTGGCAATACGGTGACCTAATGTAGAGACTGGCAACACAGTAACCTAATGTAGAGACTGGCAACACGCTAACCTAATGTAGAGACTGGCAATACGGTGACCTAATGTAGAGACTGGCAACACGCTAACCTAATGTAGAGACTGGCAACACGGTGACCTAATGTAGAGAATGGCAACACGGTGACCTAATGTAGAGACTGGCAACACAGTAACCTAATGTAGAGACTGGCAATACGGTGACCTAATGTAGAGAATGGCAACACGGTAACCTAATGTAGAGACTGGCAATACGGTGACCTAATGTAGAGAATGGCAACACGGTAACCTAATGTAGAGACTGGCAATACGGTGACCTAATGTAGAGAATGGCAACACGGTAACCTAATGTAGAGACTGGCAACACGCTAACCTAATGTAGAGACTGGCAATACGGTGACCTAATGTAGAGACTGGCAATACGGTGACCTAATGTAGAGACTGGCAACACAGTAACCTAATGTAGAGACTGGCAACACGCTAACCTAATGTAGAGACTGGCAATACGGTGACCTAATGTAGAGACTGGCAACACGCTAACCTAATGTAGAGACTGGCAACACGGTGACCTAATGTAGAGAATGGCAACACGGTGACCTAATGTAGAGACTGGCAACACAGTAACCTAATGTAGAGACTGGCAACACAGTAACCTAATGTAGAGACTGGCAACACAGTAACCTAATGTAGAGACTGGCAACACAGTAACGTAATGTAGAGACTGGCAACACAGTAACCTAATGTAGAGACTGGCAACACGGTAACCTAATGTAGAGAATGGCAACACGGTGACCTAATGCAGAGACTGGCAACACGGTAACCTAATGTAGAGACTGGCAACACGGTAACCTAATGTAGAGACTGGCAACACAGTAACATAATGTAGAGACTGGCATCACAGTAACATAATGTAGAGACTGGCAACACAGTAACCTAATGTAGAGACTGGCAACACAGTAACATAATGTAGAGACTGGCAACACAGTAACATAATGTAGAGACTGGCAACACAGTAACATAATGTAGAGACTGGCAACACAGTAACATAATGTAGAGACTGGCATGAAAAAGCAACAGAGATTGGCAGGAGGTGTCCGACTACCTTGGTCTGTGATGGGCTTCACTTTGGTTGAGGCTACAATGATGATAGAATGAGTTACAGAACTAATAAGTAGAACATGCAGAACATTACAAAGCGTGGAGAAGAACATTCACAAAAATGATTATACTTGTCAGCCATGAGACAAGCAGCAAATTAAGAGTCAGCGCAGGATTCATTATCTTCAAACCAATCGTGGGAAAATCCTTGTGGATATCTCCGGCAGAAGTCTATACAAGTGATCAAGAGGACGCCAGCCGTGAGTACTGTCAGTGTCTAACCTGTTCACGTTGACCGATGATGACTAACATTTATACGATCGCCAGTTCACTTACAGCCTGATTTTTGTTGTTGTTGTTGATGATAATGTTATTGGTGTTGATGACGTCATCGTTGTTGTTGTTGATGATGATGTTATTGGTGCTGATGTCGTCGTCGTTGATGTAGTTGGTATGGACTACAGTGGATGGATGGGTCTTAGAGGCTGAACCGACAGGCTTAGGCACTTTGAGCCTCCCCCCCCCCCCCCCCCAGTTTAAAATAATATGGGTGGAGCTTAAGCCCCCCCCCCCCCTTTTTTTTTTTCAGCCATGTATAGAAGTTATGTTTTTGCGTATATATATTGTATTTTTTTGCATATATAATTTTGTTTAACCATTCGAAACATTATCACTATTATAAATTATTATCAGTAAGTACTTCAACGGGGCGGTGGGAAGCAAAGACGGTGACATGATATTGACCACATCACCCACCAAGGGCCGACTGGTCTATAAAATACAGGTCTAGCCCTATATGCCCAATACGCCTGAAGGCAGATCAGGGTCTTTTAATTTAACGAGGAGTTTAGCCTTGTAGAATAGCCTACCCAGCCCTTCCCCTCTCAATACTGTAAGATAAGCTAATAGATTACATCACATTTGCTTTGAAATGTTTACCAAACCATACCTACTGTATGTTATATGAAACACCCTGCTTTGGGTAAATATACATTACTGTACCGGAAGTGTATATGTACCGGACGCGTAAATACGGTCCGCCGGTGAACAGACTCGAGGTTCAGTATCCGTAAAGCGGCATTGCGCACGGAGAAAGTTACATCTGAATACAGCCTTTGTACAGGTGTGTTATTACAGGGGCGCCCTCTAGAGAGATATCAATTTTAATGGGGGCAGAACCGCACTAAATGAAAACATCGCAGACGACATCGCGTCGTCGGGCGGCAGACTCTTGTTTAAGTTTGTCTCCTTGTGTCACTTTATCCGCATCAGTGTCATCAACAACAGATTTCAGACAAGCCTTGTTGTCTTTGCCTCCTGATATACACATCTAAATGTGAAGCATTTCCTTATTTTCTCCCTTATATTCAATCGGCCCATTCTCCTCTTTCCGCTTTCATTTAATGCCTGGCTTGCTACCAGAGATCAGACTATCAAGATGGCGGCAGAAAACCGGAAGCACTTGGCGCCGTGCTGGGAGGGGCAGGCAGGGGCGACCACCCATCCTCGCTGACAGAGAGGAGATAAAAGAGGCTCGCCCCTTACCGTCAGTGTTTAGCTGAACTTATCTCTTCACGTAAGCAAAATCAAAGCGGATAGCTGACGCAAAGCGACAAATTTTTGACCAAAAGTAATACGATAAGAGCGATACACTTGATAATTAATGGCTCTTAAACTGGGCTGCACGTTTTTTGTCTGCAATCGTACCGCCCGCCTGGCGCTTGCTGTTAGCGTCTGCAACGTAACAGCCAAGTCTAGACTGAAGACGCTCGCTTCGGGTGGCTGAGGTGGCACACGGCAGCCGAATATCGCTGACCATTCTCGTGCACAGAAAAGTAATGCCCGTGCACGGGCAGCCATTGGTACATCAGTCACTTTCCGTGCACTGGCAACTATAAGTGTATTAGTTACGTACAGTGCACAGACAAACACCACTGGTGCATCAGTCTCTTCCCGTGCACATGCAACTATTGGTACATCAGTCACTTTCCGTGCACAGGCAACTATTGGTACATCAGTCACTTTCCGTGCACAGGCAACTATTGGTACATCAGTCACTTTCCGTGCACAGGCAACTATTGGTACATCAATTACTTTCTGTGCTCAGGCAACCATTAGTGTATTAGTTACTTCCAGTGCAAAGACAACCACCACTGGTGCATCAGTCACTTCCAGTACATAGGCAACCATTGGTATCTATATAGACACGAACGATCATCCACCACAGCCATATACAGTTAAGGTAACCCAACACATATTCTTGCACCGAACGCAATCACATAGTTTAGCATCGGCACACCTTGACAAATATTCTGACCACTCAATCTGTTGCGGGATTTCTTTTTCTTGTTCGTCTTCTTCTTCTTCTTTTTCTTCTTTTCATTTTCTTCTTCTTCTTCTTCTTCTTCTTCTTCTTCTTCTTCTTCTTCTTCTTCTTCTTCTTCTTCTTCTTCTTCTTCTTCTTCTTCTTCTTCTTCTTCTTCTTCTTCTTCTTTTTTTCTTTTTCTTCTTCTTCTTCTTCTTCTTCGTTTTCTTTTTCTTCTTCTTCTTCTTCTTCTTCTTCTTCTTCTTCTTCTTCTTCTTCTTCTTCTTCTTCTTCTTCTTCTTCTTCTTCTTCTTCTTCTTCTCTTCTTCTTCTTCTTCTTCTTCTTCTTCTTCTTCTTCTTCTTCTTCTTCTTCTTCTTCTTCTTCTTTTTCTTCTTTCTCTTCTTGTTCTTCTTCTTCTTTTTCTTCTTCTTTTTTCTTCTTTTTCTTCGTTTTCTTTTTCTTCCTCTTCTCCTGCTGCTGCTTCTTCTTCTTCTGCTTTTGCGTTGATCCGAAGACGTAAATGCGGTGTGCCCATTTACAACATTGCTGCGATATTTGCACCTTTCGGTCGACACATCGACTTCTAAAAGTATATGTTGCCCAGGTTAGCCAGGAGTTCGACTACAGACACGTTTTCGCACTCAAATAGAAATACATACACATGTGCGCACACTCATAACCACTAAAACACTTTTTAGCGTCTGAGTACATCTCACAGGTTCTAGCGTCTGAGTACACCTCACAGGTTCTAGCGTCTGAGTACACCTCACAGGTTCTAGCGTCTGAGTACACCTCACAGGTTCTAGCGTCTGAGTACACCTCACAGGTTCTAGCGTCTGAGTACACCTCACAGGTTCTAGCGTCTGAGTACACCTCACAGGGTCTAGCGTCTGTGTACACCTCACAGGTTCTAGCGTCTGTGTACACCTCACAGGTTCTAGCGTCTGAGTACACCTCACAGGTTCTAGCGTCTGAGTACACCTCACAGGGTCCAGCGTCTGTGTACACCTCACAGGTTCTAGCGTCTGTGTACACCTCACAGGTTCTAGCGTCTGAGTACACCTCACAGGTTCTAGCGTCTGAGTACACCTCACAGGGTCTAGCGTCTGTGTACACCTCACAGGTTCTAGCGTCTGTGTACACCTCACAGGTTCTAGCGTCTGAGTACACCTCATAGGTTCTAGCGTCTGAGTACACCTCACAGGTTCTAGCGTCTGAGTACACCTCACAGGGTCTAGCGTCTGAGTACACCTCACAGGCTCCGAGTACACCTCACAGGTTTTAGCATCTGAGTACACCTCAAAGGTTTTGGCTTCCCAATACACCTCAAAAGTTCTAGCGTCTGAGTACACCTCACAGGTTCTAGCGTCTGAGTACACCTCACAGGTTCTAGCGTCTGTGTACACTTCAAAGGTTCTAGCGTCTGAGTACACTTCAAAGGTTCTAGCGTCTGTGTACACTTCAAAGGTTCTAGCGTCTGTGTACACTTCAAAGGTTCTAGCGTCTGTGTACACCTCACAGGGTCTAGCGTCTGAGTACACCTCACAGGGTCTAGCGTCTGTGTACACTTCAAAGGTTCTAGCGTCTGTGTACACCTCACAGGTTCTAGCGTCTGAGTACACCTCACAGGGTCTAGCGTCTGAGTACACCTCACAGGCTCCGAGTACACCTCACAGGTTTTAGCATCTGAGTACACCTCAAAGGTTTTGGCTTCCGAATACACCTCAAAGGTTCTAGCGTCTGAGTTCACCTCACAGGTTCTAGCGTCTGAGTACACCTCACAGGTTCTAGCGTCTGTGTACACTTCAAAGGTTCTAGCGTCCGAGTACACCTCACAGGTTCTAGCGTCTGTGTACACTTCAAAGGTTCCAGCGTCTGAGTACACCTCACAGGGTCTAGCGTCTGTGTACACCTCACAGGTTCTAGCGTCTGTGTACACCTCACAGGTTCTAGCGTCTGAGTACACCTCACAGGTTCTAGTGTCTGAGTACACCTCACAGGGTCTAGCGTCTGTGTACACCTCACAGGTTCTAGCGTCTGTGTACACCTCACAGGTTCTAGCGTCTGAGTACACCTCACAGGTTCTAGCGTCTGAGTACACCTCACAGGGTCTAGCGTCTGTGTACACCTCACAGGTTCTAGCGTCTGTGTACACCTCACAGGTTCTAGCGTCTGAGTACACCTCATAGGTTCTAGCGTCTGAGTACACCTCACAGGTTCTAGCGTCTGAGTACACCTCACAGGGTCTAGCGTCTGAGTACACCTCACAGGCTCCGAGTACACCTCACAGGTTTTAGCATCTGAGTACACCTCAAAGGTTTTGGCTTCCCAATACACCTCAAAGGTTCTAGCGTCTGAGTACACCTCACAGGTTCTAGCGTCTGAGTACACCTCACAGGTTCTAGCGTCTGTGTACACTTCAGAGGTTCTAGCGTCTGAGTACACTTCAAAGGTTCTAGCGTCTGTGTACACTTCAAAGGTTCTAGCGTCTGTGTACACTTCAAAGGTTCTAGCGTCTGTGTACACCTCACAGGGTCTAGCGTCTGAGTACACCTCACAGGGTCTAGCGTCTGTGTACACTTCAAAGGTTCTAGCGTCTGTGTACACCTCACAGGTTCTAGCGTCTGAGTACACCTCACAGGGTCTAGCGTCTGAGTACACCTCACAGGCTCCGAGTACACCTCACAGGTTTTAGCATCTGAGTACACCTCAAAGGTTTTGGCTTCCGAATACACCTTAAAGGTTCTAGCGTCTGAGTACACCTCACAGGTTCTAGCGTCTGAGTACACCTCACAGGTTCTAGCGTCTGTGTACACTTCAAAGGTTCTAGCGTCCGAGTACACCTCACAGGTTCTAGCGTCTGTGTACACTTCAAAGGTTCCAGCGTCTGAGTACACCTCACAGGTTCTAGCGTCTGTGTACACCTCACATGTTCTAGCGTCTGAGTACACTTCACAGGTTCTAGCGTCTGTGTACACTTCAAAGGTTCTAGCGTCTGAATACACCTCACAGGTTCTAGCGTCTGTGTACACCTCACATGTTCTAGCGTCTGAGTACACTTCACAGGTTCTAGCGTCTGAGTACACCTCACAGGTTCTAGCGCGTAATACAGTTACACGTCTATGTTCTATGACCCAAACATACTAACACATTATTTAGAACTCAACCATTGGTATTACGTGCTAATAGTACAACAAAATACAACACACGAAGAAAAACTAGCAGTGTTAGTTTGGTAGTGATTTTAAAAAAGTAGCTGATAAATGTGCTGTTTGTGCTATTATTGCCAGACAGGACAAGACAGATAAAAGCCATTTTACAACACGTGAGATCAGATATAAACAAAAAGTCGCGGTAAAAACAAGAGACAGAGTCGCCCATGAATTCAGAACAATACTAGGTACAGTACCGGTAAATGGTTTCACAGAACTATACTAGGTACAGTACCGGTAAATGGTTTCACAGAACAATACTAGGTAGAGTACCGGTAAATGGTTTCACAGAACAATACTAGGTACAGTACCGGTAAATGGTTTCATAGTACACCAAAGAATCAAATGGTTTGGCCATCTGGTCAGCCAGCAGCGAGAGTGCACTACATGAGACCAGCAGGCTACATGGCGAGAGGCTGACCCAGGAAGTGATGGCTGTGTGGTGTAAAATAAGTTAGTTGCGTATCCTTTACAGGACGTTGCAGAACCAACCGCAACAGCCCCTCGCTGTTGTGTGGCTTTTCTAGGCACATTTACGTCCAGTAGTTTGCCATTGCATCTACACGGTTGGCTCTCTTGATACCACTGTCGAAACCAACGCAAGGCGCATGGCCCGCAGCTGGGATCGAACCCGGCATCCCGACATTACAAAGCGTTCGCATCGACTTAGCCACAGAGCCGACGGTGTAAAACAGGCACTACCGAAATGCAATATAATATTCACACAAGCTTCACAACTAGCCAGCAAAAGACAAGAAACTTCATCTAACTCCTCTCCAAAACGTTTACGGCATAAACATTAGGACAAAATAAGCAGTAGAAGTAGTAGTAGTAGCAGCAGAGGCGGCGGTGGTGGTGGGGTAGAGGATTGTCTCAGTACAAGCGACTCAGTGGTAGAGGCAGTTACAGACCATCGTAGTGCAGTGTTGATCCTTGCGTTGAGTTGTCACAGCAAACATAGTGTTGCTAGAACTGGCAACATTTATATCAGGCTTTTAACCAAATACGCTGTCTGTTTCTCTGTATCCTTCTCGCCAGACCAGCTCTTCATCAGATAGGTTCTCGCTTTCAAGACGGAGACGGCCCTCGCCTGGTCATAAATGTATATTTCAAGCTAAGAGTTGAGGCGGTGATAGGTGAAAACTATTTAAGCGCTGAGATTGAAGCTTTCCTCCAACAACTTCAAATGACAAGTGATTTAGCTAAGTCTGGATCTTCTCTAACAAGTCTTCAGACACGATCAAAGACCAACTGATTTGCTTCGCCACTCGAGTCCCTCTCGAGTTCAAAGTACTAGTCTGACATAACCATGAAGCCGAGGCAAATGTGAGGTTGTATCAGAGACAGCCAGACCATGCTAATATATTTCCAACTCGCTTGAACATCCTCAATTGCTCTCGACACTCTAACGCTAATGAGTCAAAGAGCCGCCTATCCATCAGTGGTTCGTTCTTTGTCTCCCTACTTCATATTCATCAATTTATTTCTTCTTGGCCCGTTCACTTCTGGTCTCTCTTCAGATACTTCGAGTTTCCATTTTATAATCTCTTGTTCCACATTCGGTTTTCCGGCATCAGTCTCTCTCTCTAGTTCGTCAGCCCACAGTGATCGCTGCTTGGCTGCGCCTGTTGAAAAATCATTAGAGGTTGTTTTTCTCTCTGTGCCACGAACTTATTTCACTCATGTGTGTCAGCTCAAATAAATGTTGCCAGTCAATGTATTTCCATACCAGATACTGCCGTGGCAAAAGCCAGAGTGGGGCTTCAAATAACAAAAAATTACGTCCCAAAGAGGACGTGTATTATTCCACAACAACCGTGGATGTGAAATATTTAGTCCTTATACATACTTGGTGAAGTCACAGTCTAGGTGGGGTGAGCAGTTTCCCTTCTGGGCCGGCCCGAGTCTTACTGAGGGGATTCCCCGTTCATTCTGTGTTAGTTATTCCTTCTTCCTTCTTCCCCTCGACCTTGACCTTGTTTCTGCTCAAGGGTGATTTTTTGGGGGGCAAGTTTCAGTCATTCTCATAGGCACTTGTCATCAGCATCACGTGCCGTGCCGATATGCGCAGACTGTAATGTTTCACCAGCTCACACGATCACCGGAATCACGGATCGGGTCAGTGTTTTTGCCTCGCCCCATCCAGTTATTAGTTGCGCAGTTTTGAGAGTGAATGGACCCCAGAGCTGTATGGTCGCAAACAAGGTCCTGACCCATTCCCGTTCATAAGCCATAACTTGTGTTGTTCTCTTCAAGTTGTTGTGATAATGAACGTGCCAAAGTAACTGTAGGGGAACTAGGCATAGGGGCTGTATACAATGGAATAGCGTGAATGATTGTGGAAACCAACGAATTACTGTAATAACCGCATCCTATTGTCTCCACCAACTTCAGCTTTCACAACCATATATTTTTTTAATATGGGGATGAACTTTCTTTTTGTTTTTGCTACCCTATATCTCCCACTGGAGCATAGACTGTCACCTAAATCACGCTAGTCTTTTGCTGAATCCTGCAGCTCACCCCGTATCTTCACAATCTCTCTCTCTTTAGGTCTCTTCATATGTTTCCTGCCTTTATTTCTTTGACTCCGTGGGTTCCAGTACACAGACGTTAGAAAGCTAGCCGATGTTCAGTAATGTTTGCAACTAGAACAGTAGTGGAGTTGGGAAGGGCAACGGATAAGGACTCGGTTACTAGTTAAAGCGAGGCCTATATTTGCCAACCGGACTGCGTTGAACGTGCACAGTTTCCTGTCTTCCTTGTTCTACTGAATAAGAACCGATGAGAAAGGAACAACACAAAGTTGAAAGATTGTCTTTTCCCCTTACCATTATAAGCACGTTTGCTACGCCAGTGTTTCTCAAACTGTTTACATTAGCGCACAACAGCGGGAATTGTTTCTCGGCCCACCTGACATTAACGAAACACCACAGACAATGCAGACAGCAGTTTATTAGTTCAATACCATGTCATCAAATCACCCTTTCATCCAATGCGGCATCCGCTGCTGCTTAGAGTTAAGGAAGTCGAATGTATGTGACTGGAGCGTTGTTTCTGATAGAGAAGCGTGACAGTAACAGCGATTCAATTTCTCAGTTTACTTTTTATGTATTGACGTGACCGAGAAAGTCTTAATATAAATAGAAAGTCATGAAGGTGTTAATCTAACAGAGTCTGGAAGTAGACAACCGCCTACCATATGCCTCGTTACAGCAGAGCTATTTGACGACCCACGAGGATTTTTTTCACCAGCCCACCAGCGGACCGCGATCCACGGCTTGAAGAACACTGCACAACACAACACGGCTCCGGTCAGCTCTTATTGTGACTGTAGGTCCCTTATCAACACCAGCAGCTGGTCTATTGCCAAGCCCCACGTGCCTTCAGTGTCCATTGAGCACATGCTAGCATGGCCATCTCTGGCGGTTCCAGCAGTCACCAAGCCTATGATGACTGCTCACACCCACACCCACACCGCTGCGATGGTCCAGTCGCCAGGGCTATTTTAGTTCTGTTACATGAGGTTTTTTATGAGCCAGTTGCCGACCTGTTCAAATCTGCTGAAATATTTCTACTGTTCTTAGGAAAATTCAGTATTTTTACTGTTCTTCTTGGTTTTTAGTATTAATGCTGTTCTTGTGGATATTCAGTATTACTGTTGTTCTTGTAGTTTCAGTATTTCTACTTTTCTTGTAGATATTTAGTATTACAGATATTCTTGTGAATATTCAGTAATTCTGCTGTTCTTGTGGATATTCAGTATTTCTGCTGTTCTTGTGGATATTCAGTATTTTTGCTGTTCTTGTGGATATTCAGTATTTCTGCTGTTCTTGTGGATATTCAGAATTTCTTATGTTCTTGTGGATATTCAGTATTTCTTATGTTCTTGTGGATATTCAGTATTTCTTATGTTCTTGTGGATACTCAGTATTTCTTATGTTCTTGTAGATATTTAGTGTTACTGATGTTCTTGTGGATATTCAGTATTTCTGCTGTTCTTGTGGATATGCAGTATTTCTGCTGTTCTTCTGGATATGCAGCATTTCTGCTGTTCTTCTGGATATGCAGCATTTCTGCTGTTCTTGTGTATATGAAGCATTTCTGCTGTTCTTGTGTATATGCAGCATTTCTGCTGTTCTTGTGGATATGCAGCATTTCTGCTGTTCTTTGTATATGCAGCACTTCTGCTGTTCTTGTGGATATGCAGCATTTCTGCTGTTCTTGTGTATATGCAGCATTTCTGCTGTTCTTGGGGCTATTCATAATTTCTGCTGTTCTTGTGCATATTTAGTATTTCTGCTATCCTTGAGAAATTGTAGTATTTTTGCTGTTCTTGAGGTATTATAGTATTTCTGCTGTTCTTGAGAAATTGGAGTATCTCTGCTATCCTTGAGAAATTATAGTATTTCTGCTGTTTTTGAGAAATTATAGTATCTCTGCTATCCTTGAGAAATGGTAGTATTTCTGCTGTTCTTGAGAAATTATAGTATCTGTGCTGTTCTTGAGAAATGGTAGTATTTCTGCTGTTCTTGAGAAATTATAGTATCTCTGCTGTTCTTGAGAAATGGTAGTATTTCTGCTGTTCTTGAGAAATTATAGTATCTCTGCTATCCTTGAGAAATGGTAGTATTTCTGCTATTCTTGAGAAATGGTAGTATTTCTGCTGTTCTTGAGAAATAGTAGTATTTCTGCTGTTCTTGAGAAATGGTAGTATTTCTGCTGTTCTTGAGAAATTATAATATTTCTGCTGTTCTTGAGAAATTATAGTATCTCTGCTGTTCTTGAGAAATGGTAGTATTTCTGCTGTTCTTGAGAAATTATAGTATCTCTGCTATCCTTGAGAAATGATAGTATTTCTGCTGTTCTTGAGAAATTATAGTATCTCTGCTGTTCTTGAGAAATGGTAGTATTTCTGTTGTTCTTGAGAAATTATAGTATCTCTGCTATCCTTGAGAAATGGTAGTATTTCTTCTGTTCTTGAGAAATTGTAGTATCTCTGCTATTCTTGAGAAATGGTAGTATTTCTGCTGTTCTTGACCTGCGGTATCTGATACTTTTACTATAAACTGTCCGTATAGAAGCTTTGACTATTCTCTCGGGTGTGGATTGGTGCGACTTAAATTCGCATTTTGTGATAGGGAAGGTGTGGATTGGTGCGACTTAGATTCGCATTTTGTGACAGGGAAGTTTGTTTGAGCACATTTGTTTGTTGGTGTGTGATAAGCTTTATCATTAAACTCTGTCGATGCCAGAAGCTGGTAGCTGATGCCTGAAGAAACAGTGACGACAACGACAACACAGTCATGGATATACTGCATCCTCGCTGGTGGAAACACCCAGCACCTTGTGCATGACTTATGTTGTTGGGTTGATTAAATTTGTCTGACTACATTTAAGATGTACAAATAAACAGAACATTGATTTTGTTTGGTTTGAACAACTCATTAGCATCATGTGACAAGGGTAGTAAGTAACTCGTAAATGCTCCGTTCTACTTCTAACCTAAGCGTGAGTCCGAAGAATCTCAGCGCAATGCACGAGCTCCGTATCACCGGCGAGGGTCCTGATATACTATGGGTAGACTTTTGAAGTCCAATTTTTCCCCAGGCAGCGCCGTTAGGCTTCTCTTTTCGATTTCCAACGGCCAAGGGATTTTTTACGTTACGTGCGCAACAATACACATGGGCGTCCGTTCTTACAACCCAGAGACCAGGAGAAATTACTAGAAGTCCACGTAAAAAAATCCCAGCCTTTACTGGGGCCTGAACCCGGGACCTCCAGCACTTGAGACGGACGCCCTGCCTCGAGATCTAAAACATGTTGACTGGCGGACAGGGGTTAATATCCACCATATTATGACTGGTCTCCTAAAACTGTCCCAGACAAAACAAAACGAAGATATCAAAGGGCGCCTGGAATCAGTGATATTTGTTTCCAATTCTGACAACCTGTCGGCATTGTTAGTAATTATTTCACCAATTGTTCAGTGTTTATTTCATTCTTCGTTTCTTTGTCATTGAATATTACTTTTGTATTTCACATAATGTTGTTTCCGAAGACATTACTATTTGTTCATTATGATTGTTTGTTGTTGTCTTTTTATGTTGAGGAAAATGTTTTCGACCTTTAGTCTCTGCAAGACGACATAATATGTTGGAGTCCCAGTGTGTTCTTGAGCTGAGAAACACTGGAATGTGCGATAAGTGAAAAGTCTATAGAAAGAGAAACAGGAAGACAGTGAGAGAAACTTGCTGCTACTGCACGAGTAGACGTCAGGCCACATCTTGTTACATGCTGTTGCTGACTGCAGGATATAAAGGATGATCGCCAACGCCTGTCGACAAAACACTTGATGAACATAATGAGGTATGTACTTAAACATTGCTAATTGTTGGGCCATTTTTGTTGTGACAGTGATGTTTTATATATCATCTGCGTTGTGACAGTGATATTTTATATATAATCTTTGTTGTGACAGTGATGTTTTATATTTCATCTGCGTTGTGACAGTGATATTTTCTATAAAACCTATGTTGTGACAGTGATGTTTTATATATCATCTGTTTTGTGTTAGTGGTGTTTTCTATATCATCTATGTTGTGAGAGTGGTCTTTTATATACCATCTGCGTTGTGACAGTGATATTTTCTATATAATCTATGTTGTGACAGTGGTGTATTCTATTTAATCTGTGTTGTGATGTGGGTATTTTTCTAAATCATCTGTGTTGGGACAGTTGTACTTTCTATATCATCTGCGTTGTGACAGTGTTTTATTGTGGTCTGTTTCATCTGTGTTGTGACAGTGGTGTTTTCTATATCCCCTGTTGTGACGGTGATATTTTCTATATCATCGTTGTGTTGACGGTGATGTTTTCTATATCATCTGCGTTGTGACATGGGCATTTTTTTTATCTGTCATCTGTGTTGTGACAGTAGTGTTTTCTATATCATCTGAGTTGCGAGAGTGTGGTTGTATGCATCATGTGTTTTGACAATGGTGTTTTCTTGATCATCTGTGTTGTGACTGTGGTGTTTTCTACATCATCTGTGTTGTGACGTTGATGTTTTCTATATCATCTGTGTTGTGACGGTGATGTTTTCTATATCATCTGAGTTGTGACAGTGGTGTTTTCTATATCATCTGTGTTGTGACGGTGATGTTTTCTATATTATCTGTGTTGTGACGGTGGTATTTTATGCAAAATATGTGACAGTAATGTTTTATATACCAAGTGAAAATATCGCACAAGTTTTTAAAATGCAAACGTCGGTCGGTGCACTATATAGCCAACGCTCCAGGGCCCCAGCTGAGACCACGCTCGGAAATCCGGCCTCGTGAAGTGTCTAGTGGCGAGTGCCGGCGATTGGAGCGCCCACTATCGACAGCCGCCTTAGCAACCTTCGACATCTCTATCTATGTAGGCCCTTCCTCCAGCCGGCACGTCGTGCTTGCGCCCTGCCGCTATTGGCCCAGTTAAGGCACCTCAAGGGAACGGCCCGCCTCAACTCAATACAAGTTCACGCCATTAGCGGCTCTGATAGACGGGCTTGTCACGGGAGATTTGCGTCGTGGATGTGGAGAAAGTCACTGCTGAAATATCCTGATCATATTTAAACCCGCGCCGCTGTCACAATACCGTGTTTGATAGCCCGACAAATAGTGAGCGGGTTTTGTCTTCGTGAAACAATCAGTGTTTGACTGACTACCGTGTTTGAACCTGACTACAGTCCCGCACACTGCTGACACTTGTGTCCAAGGCACCACTGTGGATTATTGTTCAGGTGTGTTGGCAATGTTTTTTTACCCTCATGTTTCTATTGATTGTTTGACGAGACTGTGTGGCGGTTATTGTGAACAAATCAGTGCATTGGTTGGGTGGAAGTGTTCTTAGATTAGAATGCCATCTACATACATATGGCAGCGTGTGTGTATGTGTTGTGCTAATAATATTAAAGCCGATAACTATACAGTAGGGAAGGTGTATGGGTTAAGGACATAATCTTCCGTTGGTCATGTGACTGTCGTTGACAGTGAGTCAATATTTCCGACTGATGGGCCGTTGCTTATGTTCCTCGGACGAGGTGATTAGAAGATTGTTAGACACTGCTAGCTTCTGACTCATGTCTTCTTCTATAGTTCGCTTGAAATCTGAGTCTCTCTGTGGTTTTTGTCTGAGCATCAGGGTGGCCTTAATCTGAATGTTTTTAATCGAGTCTGTGTGTGGCTTTAATCTGAGTTTGTGAGAGGCTTTAATCTATCTCTTTGTGGCTTTAATCTGAGTCTGTGTGGCTTTGATCTGAGTCTTTGGAAGACTTCAATCTGTTTCTGTGTGGCTTTAATCTGACTCTCGTAGGGTCTTTAATATGAGTGGCTTTAATCTGTGTCTGTGAGTGGTTTAATCTGGGTCTTTGAGTGGCTTTAGCTAGAGTCTGTTAGTGGCTTTAATCTTGAGTCTGTTAGTGGCTTTAATCTGATTCTGTGAGTGGCTTTAATCTGATTCTCTGAGTGGCTTTAATATGAGTCTGTCGATGTGTATGTAAGTGGCTTTAACCTGAGTTTCTTTGATTTGAGTCTCTTGAGTGGCTTTGATCTGAGTCTGTAAGTGGCTTTGATCCGAGTCTGTGAGTGGCTTTGATCTTAGTCCCTGAGTGGCTTTAATCTTAATTTATGAGTGCCTTTAATCTGAGTCTGTGAGTTGCTTTGCTCTGAGTATGTGAGTGGTTTTGATCTGAGTCCGTCAGTGGCTTTAATTTTAGTCTCTGAGTGACGATAATGTGAGTTTGTGAGAGGCTTTATAATCTGTCTCTGAGTCGTTTTAATCTGAGTCTGTGAGAGGCTTTGATCTGAGTCTGTGAGTGGCTTTAATCTCAATCTATGGGTGGCTTTGATGAGTCTGCATGGCTTTGATTTGAGTCTGTGTGTGGCTTTAATCTGAGTCTGTGAGTGGTTTTAATCTGAATCTCGTAGTGGCTTTGATCTAAGTCTGTGAGTAGCTTTGTTTTGACTCTCTTAGGGGCTTTCATTTGAGTCTTAAGTGGCTTTGATCTGAGTCTGTGAGTGGCTTTAATCTGAGTCTGTGAGTGGCTTTAATCTGAGTCTGTGAGTGGATTTAATCTGTCTCATTGGGGCTTTAATTTGAGTCTCTGAGATGGTTTAATTTGAGTCTCTGAGTGGCTTTAATCTGAGTCTGTGTGGCTTTGATCTGAGTCTGTAATTGGCTTTGATCTGAGTCTGTAAGTGGCTTTGATCCGAGTCTGTAAGTGGCTTATATTTGAGCTTCTGAGTGGCCATAATCTTAGTCTGTGAGTGGCTTTTGGTCTGTGTCTCTGCGTGGCTTCATTAGGAGCCTCTGAGTGGCTTTAATCTAATTCTGTGACTAGCTTCAATCCGAGTCTGTGATTAGCTTTGATCTGAGTCTGTCAGTGGCTTTAATCTGAGTCAGTAAGTGGCTTTAATCAGTATGTCCGTGGCTTTAATCTGAGTCTGTCAGTGGCTTTAATTTGAGTCTGTGAGTGGCTTTAATGTGTCTGCAAGTGACTTTGATCTGAGTCTCTGAATGTCTTTAGTCTAAATGTCTGTTAAGTATGAGTCGTTTGCCAGTTTTAACTTATTTTCGGCACATCCACCCTATTATGTACACAGTTCCCACAGGGCGTTCGTCCCAACTAATGTGTAACGCTGTAATTTAAACTACGGTTGCTTGCCAGCGGAGTTACATTGTTTTCGGTTTTGTAACGCTGTCTTGTCGGAAGTGAAATTGCAAGTATTGTTGATCATAACGCCGGGACTGTTTACCGCAAGGTGTTGCACCGCGTCACGTGATAGCTTAATTAGGTATGAGATTATGGGCCCTGGCTTGTCTTATCCAAGGTTTACTGGCGGTATCTGCCCGGAGACAGCTTTGTGGCAGACGAGAGATGCTCTCTTCGTCAGGCTCAGACAAAGAAACCCGCCAACACAGGTAATGATGTCAAAGAAATGGTTTTATAAATGCGTCAGAAATGCAGACTGGGTTGTTGCGGGCTTGGCGGAGGCGGTGCAGCGTCTGCTGAGGTGATAAACTGTACAATAGTCCAACATTTCTATTAGCTGGACGCGGACTTGCAATACACATCACCTAACCTGTCCGAGCTGCTGTTGCACGGAGACCTCATAGATGCCGAGATCTCACTGACACCAAAACTGACTGACGGCGAGACCTTACTGACACCAAAATCTCACTGACGATGAGACCTCACTGACACCAAAATCTCACTGACGGCGAGACCTCACTGATACCAAAACCTCACTGACGGCGAGACCTTACTGATACCAAAATCTCACTGACGACGAGACCTTACTGATACCAAAACCTCACTGACGGCGAGACTTTACTGATACCAAAACTGACTGTCGGCGAGACCTCACTGATACCAAAGCCTCACTGACGGCGAGACCTCACTGATACCAAAGCCTCACTGACGGCGAGACCTCACTGATACCAAAGCCTCACTGACGGCGAGACCTCACTGATACCAAAGCCTCACTGACGGCGAGACCTCACCGACTGCGAGATTTTCCTGACAAGACCTCACAGACGCCGAGACCTCACAGATGCGAGACCTTACCGACGGCGAGATTTTCCTGACGACAAGACCTCACAGACGCCGAGAACTCACAGACGCCGAGACCTAACAAACGCCGAGACTTCACTGAGGCGAGACCTCACAGCCGCTGAGACCTCACTGAGGCAAGACCTCACAGCCGCCGAGACCTCACTGAGGCGAGACCTCGCAGACACCGAGACCCTACTGAGGTGAGACCTCGCAGACACCGAGACCTCACTGAAGCAAGACCTCACAGACACCGAGACCTCACTGAGGCAAGACCCCCATGACACCGAGACCTCACAGACACCGAGACCTTACTGAGGTGAGGCCTCCCAGACACCGAGACCTTACTGAGGTGAGACCTCACAGACACCGAGACCTCACCGAGGCAAGACCTCACAGACACCGAGACCTCACTGAGACTAGACCTCCCAGACACCGAGACCTCATTGAGGCAAGACCTCCCAGACACTGAGACCTTACTGAGGTGAGACCTCACAGACACCGAGACCTCACTGAGGCAAGACCTCACAGACACCAACACCTTACTGAGGCAAGACCCCCATGACACCGAGACCTCACTGAGGCAAGACCTCCCAGACACCGAGACCTCACTGAGGCAAGACCTCACAGACACCGAGACCTCACTGAGGCAAGACCTCACAGACATCGAGACCTCACTGGGACGAGACCTCACAGACACCGAGACCTCACTGAGGCAAGACCTCACAGACATCGAGACCTCACTGAGACGAGACCTCACAGACACCGAGACCTCACTGAGGCCAGACCTCACAGACGGCAAGACCTCACTGAGGCCAGACCTCACAGACGCAGAGACCTCACAGACGCCGAGACCTCACTGAGGCGAGACCTCACAGCCGCCGAGACCTCACTGAGGCAAGACCTCACAGCCGCCGAGACCTCACAGAGGCGAGACCTCACAGCCGCCGAGACCTCACTGAGGCGAGACCTCACAGACACCGAGACCTTACTGAGGTGAGACCTCGCAGACACCGAGACCTCACTGATGCAGGACCTCTCAGACACCGAGACCTCACTGAGGCAAGACCTCACAGCCGCCGAGACCTCACTGAGGCAAGCCCCCATGACACCGAGACCTCACAGACACCGAGACCTTACTGAGGTGAGACCTCCCAGACAATGAGACCTTACTGAGGTGAGACCTCACAGACACCGAGACCTCACTGAGGCAAGACCTCATAGACACCGAGACCTCCCAGACACCGAGACCTCACTGAGGCAAGACCTCCCAGACACCGAGACCTTACTGAGGTGAGACCTCACAGACACCGAGACCTCACTGAGGCAAGACCTCACAGACACTGAGACCTCACTGAGGTGAGACCTCCCAGACACCGAGACCTTACTGAGGTGAGACCTCACAGACACCGAGACCTCACTGAGGCAAGACCTCACAGACACCAAGACCTTACTGAGGCAAGACCCCCATGACACCGAGACCTCACTGAGGCAAGACCTCCCAGACACCGAGACCTCACTGAGGCAAGACCTCACAGACACCGAGACCTTACTGAGGCAAGACCTCACAGACACCGAGACCTCACTGAGACGAAACCTCACAGACACCGAGACCTCACTGAGGCGAGACCTCACAGACACCGAGACCTCACTGAGGCAAGACCTCACAGACATCGAGACCTCACTGAGACGAGACCTCACAGACACCGAGATCTCACTGAGGCGAGACCTCACAGACATCGAGACGTCACTGAGGCGAGACCTCACAGACATCGAGACCTTACTGAGGGAAAACCTCACAGACACCGAGACCTCACTGAGGCGAGACATCACAGCCGTCGAGGCCTCACTCAGGCGGCCATATTCAGTCAAGAGGTTGCTTATCGAATATCTACTAGAAGTAGACCACCCATTTGAAGTCGCCAGTATCAGTCACACACAATTATGGTACAATAGAGACTACAGATCTGACGCATCATCGTCTCCAACCCTGTTATTACACTGACAATATGTTCAGTACGTCTCTTTACCACCTTGTGGCGAGGATGGCCCTGCTTTTCCCTTGTGTAGGCCATCAGTAAATGGTTACTTTATTGGCTAGGTGTGCTTCTGACAATAGCCAGCCATTGCATTTTCCGTCATATTTAGACTAGGTTGTAGATCTCTCTCCCAGCTATGGCGCTGAGTGCATGGCGCGACACTGTGAGCTGCGAATATCATGTGGAAAGTTTTTGGACATTGTCTAACGTGGTTTGTATTGTGAATTGCACATTCAGAAAATGGCAAACGGCTGTTGTCAGAGAACTGATGGTGCCTTATACTTGAGTTTTTTAACCTGTTTAAAGCCGCGGCCCACCGGCACGGGGAACAGTGTTTGCGGCCCGCCGGACCGTTAACCAAAACAGAAACAACAAGTATATGGTAGTTTATCTGAGAAATCCAAAACATTTACAATGTTCATCTAATGTCACATGTTCTGCTCAGCGACTAGAAAATACGATACACGTGGCCGAGCATTAATTCTGATTGACTAAGGGCTGCAGTAACATTCATTTTATTTCTCTGGTTTTGGTCTTCATTGCTGACAAGGCTGGGGAAAAACGACCAATAATCTGTATAATTCAGAGATGGATATTCGTTTTCAAGTGATTTCCAAAACTCAATGACTCGATGCATTTTATGTCCGGACACATGACTGGCATTAGAAAACTCGATCAGCTTTTTTTTTTCATGATTATCAAATAGAATTATTTTATAACTTTCAAGAAGAGATTATTCATCAAAAGATTTCCGGATCCTCATTGTCAGGGAAATGATTATCCGTTTTCAGCTAACGTTTTTAAGTGCGGACATATGTTGAATATCACTTGTACCTGTTTGATTCTCATATTGGAAGTGTGATTGATTCTTATCTTTGATGTGTTGATTCTCATCTTTATAATATACTTTTCGTTCGTTTTTATATCTTTTTTTATTCCTATCTTTGAGGTGAATATTGATGCTCATCGTTGAGGTATTGATTGATTCTCATCTTTAAGGTATTAAATTAATTCTTATCTTTGTTGTGTTGATTCTCATCTTTATAGTATACTTTTCGTTCGGTTTAGAATCTTTTCTTGATTCTCATTTTTGAAGTATTGATTGAGTCTCATCTTTGAGGTATTAAATTTATTCTCATCTTTGATATGTTGATTTTTATCTTTATTGCTTCTCAGCTTTACGGCTTTATGGTAGACCACCCGTTTGAGATCTTACTAGTTCACCAGTATACATATAAAGCCCTTTGAGAGCGATTCAACAGTGCAGAGGCATGATTGATTCTCATCTTTGTAGCAGTGATTGATTCTCATCTTTGTAGCAGCGATTGATTCTCATCTTTGTAGTGATTGATTCTCATCTTTGTAGTGATTGATTCTCATCTTTGTAGCAGTGATTGATTCTCATCTTTGTAGTGATTGATTCTCATCTTTGTAGTGATTGATTCTCATCTTTGTAGTGATTGATTCTCATCTTTGTAGTGATTGATTCTCATCTTTGTAGTGATTGATTCTCATCTTTGTAGTGATTGATTCTCATCTTTGTAGTGATTGATTCTCATCTTTGTAGCAGTGATTGATTCTCATCTTTGTAGCAGCGATTGATTCTCATCTTTGTAGTGATTGATTCTCATCTTTGAAGCAGCGATTGATTTTCCATCTTTGCAGTGATCATTGGTTCTTATTTTTGAGATTGTAATGGATCTTTGAGGTTTTATTTTTTTTTTTCTCCTTTGAGGTATTAATTGACTCTCATCTTTAAGGTATTAATTGATTCTCATCGGTGACGTATTAATTGATTTCTCATCTTTGAGGTTCCAAATTCTTATTCTTGAGTTGTTCATTAATTCTCATCCTTAAGGTTTTGATTCTCATCTTTGAGGTAATAATTGATTCTTATCTTTGAGGTGTTACTAAAGTCTCATCTGTGAAGTGTTAAAAGATTCTAATATTTGATTATTAATTGATTTTCATCTTTGATGTATTATCAGATTATCATCTTTGAGTTGTTCATTGAGTCTTGTCCTTGGGGTTTTAATAGAATATTTTCTGTGAGGTGTTAATATAATACAATCATTAAGGAGAAAAAAAAAACCGACCCATCCTAACACAATACATGATTATCCAATTATTTGTCAGTCCAACTAGACTTTTCTAGGGCCCACCATTGGGCCGCGACGCGTTGCTTGAAGAACACTGCCTCATACGATTATTTGTGCTGCAACAACTCATCTGTTGTAACTGTTGTTTCCATCGACAATGAACTGCATTTCTAGTGTCGCACTGTTTGGGTTAGCACTTCCGACGGCCGCGATGTGCATTTAACGCGTGTGTAAGCGTCTGGCACTGCTCAAACGACAGTCGGTATCACAAGAGACGGGGAAGGAGATTCAGTGGCATAGGAACGGGGCAACCATGGAGTGACTCGTTTGTTGTAAAATTGAAACTGAGGTTAGCTGAAGAATTTACCAGCCATACGTATGCGAAATGATGAGAAGCAGTTGCACAGAAGGACTGTGAGAAAACAAGAGATTTGAAGGAACAGCGGCCCATAAAAATACTGTAGAATGTAAGGAGAGGATGAAAACAGCAGTGTGCTGGATGTAAGGGGGTGATAAACACGGCGATGTTCTGAATGTAAGGACATGATGAGCACAGCGATGTTCTGGATGTAAGGAGATGATACACACAGCAATGCGCTGAATATAAGGAGATGATAAACACAGCGATGTGCTGAATGTAAGGAGATGATGAACGCAGCGATGTTCTGGATGTAAGGAGATTATGCACACAGCGATGTGCTGAATGTAAGGAGATGATGAACGCAGCGATGTGCTGAATGCAAGATGATGATGAACACAGCGATGTGCTGGATGTAAGGGGATGATGAGCACAGCGATGTGCTGAATGTAAGGAGATGATGAACACTGCGATGAGCTGAATGTAAGAAGATGATGAACACAACTATGTGCTGAATGTAAGGAGACGATGAACACAGCGATGTGCTGGATGAAGAGAGATGATAAATGCGGTTATGTTCTGGATGTAAGGAGATAATGAACACGGCGAGGTTATGGATGTAAGGAGATGATGAACATGGTGATATTCTGGACGTAAGGAGAGGATGAACACGGCGATGTGCTGTGTGTAAGGATATATTTAACACAGCGATGTTCTAGATGTAAGGAGATGAAGAACATGGCGATGTTCTAGATGTAAGGAGAGGATAAACACGGCGATGTTCTAGATGTAAGGAGAGGATGAACACGGCGATGTTCTAGATGTAAGGAGAGGATGAACACGGCGATGTTCTAGATGTAAGGTGGCAATGGACACGGCGGTACTCTGGATGTAAAGAGATGATAAACACGGCGATGTACAGGATGTAGCTGATGATGATGAACACAGCGATGTACTTGATTGAAGGCTAACCACTAAAAATGGTATTCCGGTGGTAAATGCGAGACATTGATATTAGGAAACGAAGTCAAGCACGGCTCATGAACTCCACACCAGTAATGATGTGACATACAGAGCTACCGTTGAGATATTCAGCCCTCAACGCCTGTTGTGTAGAGGCCTAGATTGCGGGAGGAGGGTCTGTTCTACTAAAGGCACTTGAATTAAGTCTTCCCGTTTTGTGCAGTAACTCAAAGAATGCTTGCAAGTTCGCCAGCATTCAGTTTACTCCAAGTTATTCGTCGCGGTTGCCCGCTCACGGCTTTAGATTGTGTGTTTCATTCAGTCCCGTAATTTGAAGTGGGAATTAACTGCGCTCAAGGGGGTACATGTCCGTGAGGTTTCCTGGCTCTACAAAAGGAAGTTAGCAAGGAGCTAACGGCGAATGTAGAAAAGCAAATTACACTGGCAGTCTGGTTGTGGCCTACTTGCAGACTCGAAGGTGTTGCTGACTGGAGGGAAATAGCGGCTTCCAGCAACTGTCCTAGGCTGTGTCAAAAGCCGGTATTATGGGTGCTTTTTAGGCGCACATGTATGTCAGTAGAGAATAGTTTCGCGGAGAATAGTTATGACTTTGGTAACACATACGTTTAGGAGAGAATAGATATGACTTTAGTAACAGGGGTATGTTTGCGGGAGAATAGATGTGACTTGTAACAGAGGTGTGTTTGGGAAAAATAGATGTGATTTGTAACAGAGGTATGTTTGGCGAAGAATATAAATGACTTTAGTAACAGATTATTTGTTAGGGGTGGGAACGGATTATTACAAGTACAGATGCACTATTTTCCAGAACTGCTTGATTCCCCCCCCCCTAACTTGTTTTTTAAAAACTTTCTTGCACCCCATAGGTTGGAAACCACTGGTCTACACGGGGAGACAAATTAGATGGACATTCTATATGAGGGACAAATTAGACAGTCATTTTACATGCAGGACAAAATAGACGGACATTTTGCAGTTGGGACAAAATAGACGGACATTCTACAATGGGGACAAAATAGACGGGCATTCTACTTTGGGGACAAAATAGACAGACATTCTACCTTGGGGCAAAATAGACGGTCGTTCTACATGCGTGACAAAAAAAACGGACATTCTACATTGGGGTCAAAATATAGAGGACATTTTACATGAGGGACAAAATAGACGGACATTTTAATTTGAGGACAAGTAGACAGACATTCTACTTTGGGGACAACTAGAAGGGCATTCCACATTGGGGACAAATAGACGATATTTTATTTGCTGGACACAATAAACGGACACCCTACATTATGGAGAGATGTCACATGGATCGACGTTAAAATAATGGCTATCGGTACTGTAAATTTGTCAATGATGGTTCCTTTCTGGTCGATCACATTGTTGAGTTCACCTGTATAGGGCACTCAGCCGAAGAATGTAAAATGGCCTCTGAAAGAACTGATCTGCCCCCGCCCGTATGTTTCACGCATGATTTATTTATTTATGTGTGTTGTAGATCCGTTGTAAGTTGACTGCCCTTCTGCTGACTTTGATTTGTTCAGATACATTACTGGGGTCATAAAAGAAATTACATTTGACCCCTAAGTGTCTGGTAGACACACTTAGTGATCAAAAGAAAGGCGAGGCGAAAATTTGGTCTCTCACTAGAACTGCCATATTTATCTTGGAACTGTGAATTGGCTTTGGCGACGAGACATTTATGGGAATGTTGCGAGTGTTGTACTGTCTATAGTTGTTCTATTCATGTTTCCCGGCCCATCTACACACTTTCTCAATCTGGTCTAGGTCACAGGGGTGTCACGTACTGTTTTCTTCGAAAAGAGTCTCTCTTGAGACCAAGGCTTAGGCTGTGGGAAGGAGTGTTTGGGTTAGGGCCAATTCTAGATGTTCTGGGGTCGTTAAAAACTGTGTAGTCGTGTAGTATAAAACACGCGACATCGGCGCTAATATAATTGGAGACAAGACAACGTGACACCCCTCTGACGTAGAACAATCTGAGAAAGTATGAATGAAAGGTCAGCCAGTGTGTAGATGGGCCGGGGAAAAGGTGAATAGAACCTCAACTGTTTACTGTATGTAAAATATTTTGTGTGATATTTTGGTATCATGTGAGTTTGCTTCTCGGTTCACAGACCGGACCATCAACTGCTGTCTGATCACCTTGTCTGGAGACAACAACAGAAAGATTAGTAACGCCATGACCTAGATTGTCTCCCAGCTGCACGTGTGAGGCACGCGAAGATAATCAGAAGCACTGAGGCCATCTGTTTGTGAACTTGTCAGTTAGCACTAGCACCCCTTAACTGGTTCACAGCTGGCTCGGCCGTAGACTTGACCATCAGTTTCAACTCATCCTTGAGAACATTTCTCAAACTTTGAGTGGCCACCTCAGCCATGAACGACAGAGAAAGAAGTCGCTCACCCCTCCACACTAGCTCGTCCTCTCCAAGGCTGACCACAAACCTCGTGACTCAGCCGTTTCACCGCGAGGCAGGCGAATCCAAGAAGACTATAGAGATTCCCTGCACGCTGCCCCCTCACCATGGAACCTCTGGTTCTGCTGGTCAAGGAACTATCTTCAACGCTCCTGAAGTTGGCGGGGAGGATGTTCGTTTCTCTCAGCAAATCCAGGAAGCGGTTTCTCATGTCCTGGAAGGATACGACTGGTCACTAGTCACAACGCCTGCCAGAAACCAAAGCGGTGAGAAAAGAAAACCACACATCAAGCGGCCGATGAATGCCTTCATGGTGTGGGCGCAAGCTGCCCGCAGGAAGTTGGCTGACCAGTACCCTCACCTGCACAACGCAGAGCTCAGCAAGACCTTGGGCAAATTGTGGAGGTGAGTCTTCCTAGCTGGACTTATAGTTTCCTGTTTAGAGCATCACCTGTGTCTCTGTTCATCGTGATCCGTCATACTTTAACGGTTACATACAGTACCATCACACTTTAACGGTTACATACAGTACCATCACACTTTAACGGTTACATACAGTACCATCACACTTTAACGGTTACATACAGTACCATCACACTTTAACGGTTACATACACTACCATCACACTTTAACGGTTACATACACTACCATCACACTTTAATGGTTACATACACTACCATCACACTTTAACGGTTACATACACTACCATCACACTTCAACGGATACATACACTACCATCACACTTTAACGGTTACATACACTACCATCACACTTTAACGATTACATACACTACCATCACACTTTAACGGTTACATACACTACCATCACACTTTTACGGTTACATACACTACCATCACACTTTAACGGTTACATACACTACCATCACACTTTAACGGTTACATACACTACCATCACACTTTAACGGTTACATACACTACCATCACACTTTAACGGTTACATACACTACCATCACACTTTAACGGTTACATACACTACCATCATACTTTAACGGTTACATACACTACCATCATACTTTAACGGTTACATACACTACCTTCACACTTTAACGGTTACATATACTACCTTCACACTTTAACGGTTACATACACTACCATCACACTTTAACGGTTACATACACTACCATCACACTTTAACGGTTACATATACTACCATCACACTTTAACGGTTACATACACTACCATCACACTTTAACGGTTACATACACTACCATCACACTTTAACGGTTACACAGACTACCATCACACTTCAACGGTTACACACACTACCATCACACTTTAACGGTTACATACACTACTATCACACTTTAACGGTTACATACACTACCATCACACTTTAACGTTTACATACACTACCATCACACTTTAACGGTTACATACACTACTATCACACTTTAACGGTCACATACACTACCATCACACTTTAACCGTTACACACACTACCATCACACTTTAACGGTTACATACACTACCATCACACTTTAACGGTTACATACACTACCATCACACTTTAACGGTTACATACACTACCATCACACTTTAACGGTTACATACACTACCATCACACTTTAACGGTTACATACACCACCATCACACTTTAACGGTTACATACACTACCATCACACTTTAACGGTTACATACACTACCATCACACTTTAACGGTTACATACACTACTATCACACTTTAACGGTTACATACACTACCATCACACTTTAACGGTTACATACACTACCATCACACTTTAACGGTTACATACACTACCATCACACTTTAACGGTTACATACACTACCATCACACTTTAACGGTTACATACACTACCATCACACTTTAACGGTTACATACACTACCATCACACTTTAATGGTTACATACACTACCATCACACTTTAACGGTTACATACACTACCATCACACTTTAACGGTTACATACACTACCATCACACTTTAACGGTTACATACACTACCATCACACTTTAACGGTTACATACACTACCATCACACTTTAACGGTTACACACACTACCATCACACTTTAACGGTTACATACACTACTATCACACTTTAACGGTTACATACACTACCATCACACTTCAACGGTTACATACACTACCATCACACTTTAATGGTTACATACACTACCATCACACTTTAATGGTTACATACACTACCATCACACTTTAACGGTTACATACACTACCATCACACTTTAACGGTTACATACACTACCATCACACTTTAATGGTTACATACACTACCATCACACTTTAACGGTTACATACACTACCATCACACTTTAACGGTTACATACACTACCATCACACTTTAACGGTTACATACACTACCATCACACTTTAACGGTTACATACACTACCATCACACTTTAACGGTTACACACACTACCATCACACTTTAACGGTTACATACACTACTATCACACTTTAACGGTTACATACACTACCATCACACTTTAACGGTTACATACACTACCATCACACTTTAACGGTTACATACACTACCATCACACTTTAATGGTTACATACACTACCATCACTCTTTAACGGTTACATACACTACTATCACACTTTAACGGTCACATACACTACCATCACACTTTAACCGTTACACACACTATTATCGTTTACAGTAATATCTTTGACTACAGTCGGGGTTTTCAACTAAAGTTTACTTAGGGACGAACATTTTAAAAAATGACGATCGTCTCGGACTGGTAGCCCCCAACCCAAACACAGAAAGCTGATTTACACAATGACGTTAGCAGTAATCGACGGGCCACTTGAAGTTAGGTCTTTGCGGGTTCCCAGTTAAATAAGCCTGGTCTAACAGTATGGGTCAAGTTTGTTGGAGCCATATTGGAAACTACTACAAGCAGACATTTGTAAAGTGGAATCCCTGACACAGTCGGTGCCTGTGCTGTGTTGCTGAAGTAGACTGCGGCAGAAAGTAGCTACAGTGGGCTCTGGTGAATAAATACCTAAGCTTGGCTGTTTAAATTGTGTGGGGGGGGGGGAAGGTGTGGGAGGTGGGGGGAGGTGTGGGAGGTGGGGGGGGGGGTGTTTTCGGGGAGAAGTCATGATCTGAGAAACTTGAAAATGACGGGATTACTTGCTGGTAGTTGGTCAGAGGCTTTAGTGTGTACTCCGGTACTGCCGTCGACTAATTAGGAGTTTCCTTTGAAGTCGGAGTGCATCTGCATGAGAGGCAAGTAACCAGCAGTCTGCATACAAATTAGTAAGGTCTGTAAAACGGATGCACGCGCAACACTCAGGTTCTGGAACAGGACTGCAGTCCAGCAGTGGATGAACAACCAAAACTTTCCGCCAGAGTTTACAGCTGGTGAACGCGAAAAAGAAGACGTACCCACTATATACAGACTAACCACCCCGTTCTGGTTTCACAACCAATTCGTAACCACCAAGGACTTGTACTCGACAGTCAGTGTTAGAAACCATATTTTTCATTCGTTTCGGAAAGCATTGAATAGGATTTCAGCCATTTTCAATCTTTTTCAGACAATCTGTTTCAATCTTCAATCTGTTTCAGACAATCTGTTTCAGACAATCTGTTTCAGACAATCTGTTTCAGACAATCTGTTTCAGACAATCTGTTACAGACAATCTGTTGCAGACAATCTGTTTCAAACAATCTGTTTCAGTCTTCAATCTGTTTCAGACAATCTGTTTCAGACAGTCTGTTTCAGGCAGTTCGTTTCAGTCTTCAATCTGTTTCAGTATTCAATCTGTTTCAGTCTTCAATCTCTTTCAGTCTTCAATCTGTTTCAGACAATCTGTTTTTGACAATCTGTTTCAGACAGTCTGTTTCAAACAGTCTGTTTCAGACAATCTGTTTATGACAATCTGTTTCTGACAATCTGTTTATGACAATCTGTTTCAAACAGTCTGTTTCAGACAGTCTGTTTCAAACAGTCTGTTTCAGACAATCTGTTTCAAACAGACGGTTTCAATCTTTTTGAGAAAATCTGTTTCAGTCTGTTTTAATAATCTATTCCAAGCGAACAAAAGTAGATCGATGGAGAATTATTTCAATTTCTAAAAGGCACTGTTTTAATATCTTTACGTGCGCTTACATCACATCCACCTATGACACATACATTCGCATGGCACACACGCATGGCACACACGCATGACACACACGCATGACACACTCGCATGACACACACGCATCACACAATCTTATCATGTACATCATCATCATCTTTGTAGTCAGCCCGTAAGGCTGCGTGTCGTTGGGTCACCGGATGCTGCTGTTCAGCTCACTGCACAAAGGACTTCTGGTTGCATGCCTAAGGCCGGTCCAGTCAGTCGCTTTCTGTGTGCACGTCTTTCTTGTTCTGACTCTTCACCTCTTCCCCTGTACCGAGCCTTGTAGTATTTAAAAAAAAAAGGGGGGGGGGGTGGTTGTTGGATCGTATTGCATGTCCGTCCCACTGTATTTTCTGTTTGTTTCATTATAGTTAAAAGAGGTTCATAATTCAATTGCGGTGAAGCTCGTTGGTTGCATTGTGGTCTCTGTGTAACAGGCCAAGAATGTTTCTGAAAGATCTTACTGTCACATATATGATATGTTTGCAAAGATATGACCTTGAAAGTGGAAAGTGTGATTTTGTACTTGGCGTACATACAGATGTGCAGGGAGCAACTCTAGTTTCATAGCCCCGTGTTTATAACCAGAAAGCCGGAGACTTCAGTGGTTGATACATTCCCACTCTGATGATCACGAAAACATGTCGCCATGATCTGACTAAACATGAAGATAAATGACAGTACAAAACAAACAGACCTGACAGCCGTTTCTCCCAGTAAGCTACCCCCAGTGACGTTGCGTTAAAGTCTGTACAGACGTTGTCTGGAAACCCAAGTGGAGGCATTTGTTACCTTTGTTTTTCCTCTACCCTTCATCTTCGTGTCAGAGCGGTCCTGGTGTAGCGGCTCGACGCTCACCGAAGATCGTGGATTCACGTTCTGACGAAGTCTTGACTGTTTTCAAAGAGGACATTGGCTCCCATGTCGACCAAGCCTTAAATGGGTACTAGATAAATTCCTGGGACTTAAAGGTGGCCGGCGTGATGTTGACCATACATCACCCATAATGCACTGATTGGTCTGTAAAATATAGGTCTTGTCATAAGGCGGCCCAATACGCTCAAGCGACTTTGTGGCAAGTGGTTTTGTCCTGTCCTCTCACGGCCTGCTAACCCCATTTCATCTTCACCTTGTCACATCACTGTTTCTCTTCTCTTCGTTTCTGGTCTGCCTTTATTTCCCGGACAAGTACGTTTATCATGTTATTACAGTGTGTGTCCTATCTAACGCCAGTGTCTTTTCCTCACTAGAATCTGTTTGTTCTTCCCCAAGGCTCCAAATTGGCTGTCTTCCTGCCATTTTATTCACTCTCTCCCACACACATGCCCTTGTTTGGCGGTTCTCAAACTGGGTGCCGCGAGCGTATGTCAGGGGTGCCGTGAAGAAATGTCAGGGCTGCCGTGGGCGTATGTCAGGGGTGCCGTGGGCGTATGTCAGGGGTGCCGTGGGCGTATGTCAGGGGTGCCGTGAGGAATTGTCAGGGCTGCCGTGGGCGTTTGTCAGGGGTGCCGTGAGGAAATGTCAGGGCTGCCGTGGGCGTATGTCAGGGGTGCCGTGAGGAAATGTCAGGGCTGCCGTGGGCGTTTGTCAGGGGTGCCGTGAGGAAATGTCAGGGCTGCCGTGGGCGTATGTCAGGGGTGCCGTGAGGAAATGTCAGGGCTGCCGTGGGCGTTTGTCAGGGATGCCGTGGGCGTATGTCAGGGCTGCCGTGGGCTTATGTCAGGAGTACCGTGGAATCTGACATCAGCGAAGACGGCAGTTTAAAACAGAAATGCCGTGAAGGAAACCAAGAAGAGTTTGGATGCAGGTATATTCATAAAACAATTGACAAGGTTGCAGTGCATTCTGAATATACGCTTAAATTATAAAAACATTTACGGGAGGAACCTTCAATTGATCTGAGCCTACTATTAACTAAACTCCACATAAACATAAGGAAATAATGAACAATTCATCCAAACAGTTTCATTCATCGCAGTTAAGACAACCGAACATTAAAATTAATTGTTCTTCTTTTCCTAATTATTCAAACAGCTGTAAGGGTAGGTGTGGCGCGAAATATTTTTGCTCGAAAAAGGTGCCCCGGTGAAAAAAGTGTGAGAAACGATGCCCTAGGTAATGGATGCTTGTTTAGTCATTCTTAAATTAACTCCGTACAACAGAATTGATCTGTCATTGAGCTTTACATTTTAAGTTTGTTACTGGTTTCAGTTTCTGTTGACTTGCACAGATTTATTAATGCTAAACGCTACTTCCAGTGCTTCAGTTAATAATAAATACGTTTGAAAGTGTTAAGGCTGTAGGATAGTGGTTAGGGAATTCACTCTATGTGTGGATTAAGCTGGATTCACTCGCCATTGATACCCGAGCGGAATCTACCCCAAAGATCGGCTTGATGTGGCTTTCTTTTCACATGATGCCTCACACAGCGGGTACCTTTGCACAATAATCAGAAGAACTCCACACAGGAGCACGCACCGGTCATCAGTAGAGATCATTCGTTGACAGTTATTTCGGTCCATTGTTTCCGTAAACAATCCGAAAAGGTGGGCCGACCTGGGTCATGAAGCCAGGCCCCGATCTTCCCCTGCTGCACTTCACTGGACTCGATAGGGATAAGACTACTTCTTCTTCTTCGATCCTTCTGTCAGAAAACTTATATCAGGAGGCCGGTAGCCTTTATGAAAGCTATCGTGGAATCCATATCCTCTCGTGTACCATGTCACTTTGCAACAGGTGCTGTGAGTCTGGTGTTATATTGTCTCTGTGCGGGAGCCCCGTTAGCGCAGTCGATAAGAGACTCGCTTTCAAATCCAGCTGCGACTCGCTGCAACCCATGGCCGGTGTTCGAAACCGGACGGTATCCTTTCACTCAGTCTCTAGGTAATGGGTACCAGGGTTAACACTCTGGGGTAAATGGAGTAAAGTCGCTGTAGCTGCAGAGTTGCGTGCGGACGGCGACACAGGCGGACAGTTTCTTATCAGCCGTCCGTACTGGTGGCAGAGCACTTATGGTTTATAACCGTGCGCAGTGACGCTGGTTCACATCTTCCAATTTTACCTTTACCTTTTTATTGTCGCTGTGGTAGCAAATTAGATCAGTTGACTATCAAATTATCTTTACGACCTGAGTGACAAGCTAATGGTTGGTTTATTGGACAATTGTTAGACTTTGGCAGTTTGCAGAGAGACACCGGCAGACATTTTTTGGACACTTTGGCTTTTAAGGGAGAAGACATTATTTTCCATTAGGGACTCGGACCAGTCTACCGAGGCCCACCCCCACGACGTTCCGTTGTGTCAGAGCCAGCTCGAAGCTTTTTCAGCAGCTTCGCCCAGTTGTTATAGGGACTGTTTACACTCGTTTCCTCGCAAGCCCAGTTGCTTTAAGAAATTGTACATGGAAGTAGATAGAGTTAAGACCTCTTGCACCTACCACGACGGCAAAGATTTTTACTGCGTGCGCTTCATCTTTCCTCAGACCGGCCACGAGTTCGCCGTACTGCTCGAGCTTGTACAAGTGGTTTTCGTCCATTCGCGAGTCGTACGGCACGGTTAGCTCAATGAGGATGAGCTTGTGTTTTTCAACCGAGTCTCAGGCCGGTCTTCAGGATTGACTCCGGGTACCTTTTGAAACCAGGCAGGTCGACATCCACAAATACAACGAGATGCCTAACACATCATCCCCAAGACATCCTCAAGGCTAGTTAGTTGAACTGACAAAAATTATTGAGCGGTACTGGATAACTTCTTTCAGCAGCAAATCAGTACTGACATTGAAGTTTGCCACACCCTCTGCATGTTAAATGCAGTTACCTCCATTCAAAATCTGGGGGAGAAAAAGCACTAGGCCGATCGTGATCTCTGACCGGAAGTAAACTCTGGGATCTAAACCATCACGCGGAATGAATCCCACGATCCCAACTGTTGCCACAACTTCTGTCGTCTGAGTTATGTATGATGATTTATGAAATGGGGTATATTAACAGCGCTCCGGACTCATCCCTGGGTGCTAAGATCCCCTTCAACATATTCATCAGCGTCGCGCTGTTAATAGTCCAATGCTGGCTGACAATACTTCTTGTGCATCTCGTGTGCTTCTCATGCTTGGCTGTGCCGATCTTCACTCCCAGTTTTCGTATTCTTAGTAATCAATAATGTGGACACGTTGCTTCCAAAACTCTCTGAACATCCTTTCTTTCTAAGGGCATTGCCAGTATCTGCGTGATCCATAGGTCGACCAACTACAACTAATGCAGAATTCGGCAGCCTGTCAGCTGCTTCATTGCCGACAACGCCTGCATACCCTGGGACAATTATGAAGTTAACTGTACACACAGGATAGTTTTGCAATGACTTATTCCGCTGCCTGCGTATCGAGCCTGCCTCAACCCGCTGGATCATGCTCATGGAATCTGTAGGCGCCGATGTCCTTACATTCTCTTGTTTTCTCTCTGCAAGTGTTGTCTCTTCCGAACCTGTTATGTTTTTCCGTAGCCTTCCAGATGCAGGTTTTCTCGAATCCACATAGGGCTCCGATTGAGACCGCCTTGAATAATAAGAGGAGAAAGGAGGAGGAGGGGGAGGAAGAAGAAGATCAGCCATGCCAAATTGGTGATATATAAGTGTGCGCAGGAAGACGAACGACCCCCTGTTGTGGGGAAACGTGGGATAATTGCTCTGAACTCTACATCCCCTGTTAGAGACAGTCATTTCTTGGATAATTTTCTACATCGATTTCCTCGTTTCCCCCATTTGTCAACGCAGTTGTGGTGTTTGATGCTCGCTTGTCCCAGTTTCAACAGAAGCTGTGTCATCTATGCCACATGGGCTTGTTATTCCATGGTTCTCCTAGTGTGTGTGAGTTTGTATGTATGTGTGTGTGTGAGTTTGTGTGTGTGTGAGTTTGTGTGTGTGTGTGCAGAAAAAAGGGGTGGGATTGGGACATTTGTCCCTGGTTTCTGCATTTCAACTGCCCACTTGCCACTCACGCGGATTTACTCTGCGAGACACGGGAGCAAATAAATGTCTGGCTACAAAAGTGATTACTTCAGGAATACTCGTACTGGACCAAGTTTTTAAAGGGGTAGGAAATTATAGGGAAGACAAAAAGTTGGTAAGAAAGAACAAACGGTTTATGTTACCTTTACAAAATCGATCACAATAAACAAACAAAGGGCGTTGCGGCGATTAGCCTTCATCAGCACACAAAGGACAACACAGTACACATACACAAATAGGCTCTAACTACAAAGTGACTAAATAGAACTCTAACGTACAAAATAAATGATACTCATCTGTGTCCCTGGCGAAAAACTTTAAGAGAATGTCAAGGACAGTTACTAGCCTATATATCACCAACGCGCGGACGGAGAGCGAAAACTGGGTTAGTATAACTAGGAAATGGGCGGAGTAGACGCCCACAGACACAATAGCGTGCACTGAATGTCTAAAGAGGGAGGGAGGGGTTGGCCAAAAAGGTGTAACCAGGGTTGGAAAGGAGACATTATAAAGACCATTTATGAATGAGTACTGATCAATTATGTGTGTAAGAACGAGTTATTAGGAGTGGATTCTGCGAGAAGGATGAATGAGAGGAAGAGAACGACGTGTGTATCATCAATGTGCCACGGGGAAACAGTTTGCATCCACACCACACGATGTTTCTTGCGGGAGACAAAGCATCTATGGGAATGCCCGGTGTGCTGTTATCTCGATTCTTAAATCAGTGAGCTATATTCACAGAAGCTCTCTTATCTGTCGTCGGTTCTTTTCAGTTCACCCGATCTCGGGGACTCTGGGACTTCACTGGGAGTTTCTGGAACAGTGCAGTAGTATAGGGCTGTTAGGATGTGAAATGAACACCGACTTAACCCTAGCTCACCCCCTTCCATACTATTGGACTTTTCTGGGAACTCCCCACGAAATCTCTCAGTTTTGGAGATGGGATGAATTAAACGAAAAATACCTTGTCATCTCCCACAATCCCCGGGGCCGCCAGACTTGAAGTTTGCAGAGTAGCCAGCTAACTAGCCTACTGCAGATAATGAGAGAAAGGGTATTGTATTTCAGACGAATTGTTCCATCTTCTGTCGTGTTCTGAGACTGCTGACTTGAAAGACCTCGCTTTCACTGGGCTTGAAACTGATATGACATCTGTTAATCGTTAGAATGACTGAGACAAAACAGAAGAACCGGCTTCGTCTGTACGGAGAAAGTAAAAACAGTGATTGTTTGAGATCGGTGAAAAAGAAATGTTGACAATGAAAGGACCTCGCCGACAAAACGGACACAGACATAAATCATTGCTTATTCTGACCAGTGTGAGAGGGTGTATGTAACATTAAAGGGCCCGACTTACATAGACGTTTCACTCCTAAGTAATCTCGAGCATTCGTCTCCCGAGTTGAATTTTTCAGTATATGCCGGATAAGCTGTCCAGAGAATCATCATGAATCATTGCACATGTGAAGTGATTTCCAAACGATCTCGACACGTGTGTCAGTTATTGTTTATTTTTTTTATATTTTTTTTTTGGGTAGGGGTGCACAAATTATTAATCAAAGAAATGTATAAGAAATTCGCCGCTGTACGAAAAGAACAGCGCCTGTGCAAATATAAATTTAAAAATCAAAAGGAAATGGAAAATTTAAGGACAGGTGTCTAAAATTCTCGTCGATCCGTACAGTAGATTTCGAGGTATTTGTCGAAGTGCGAAGACACACATTTTGAAACGCACTTTATTAACAGTGTATTGGTTTCACGAGCTTTCGTATCAGTGACACAGCGACAGTTGTAAAATAATGTGCGCATAACAGATCAGTAGAAGCTCCGACAAAATACACACATAGTTTTACACTGGTAACTCGGTATATGTACGATATGGTAGATGTTCACCTTGGTATACGTTCTGTTTAGGCGCAGAAACGATTGGCTCGGTATATGAACTTTGTTTGAAATACAACCCATATGCTACAACTTGTATGAGTAAAAATTAGTCGCGACACCACGCTATCTTTGTTTTGCACTCTCGAGACGAAGCTGAGGATAGATGTCATAATCTGTGCAGAGATAGATGTCATAATCTGTGCAGCGATAGATGTCATAATCTGTGCAGCGACAGATGTCATGATCTGTGCAGAGATAATTGCCATGATCTGTGCAGAGATAGTTGTCATAATCTTTGCAGCGATAGATGTCATGTTCTGTGCAGAGATAGTTGTCATAATCTTTGCAGCGATAGATGTCATGTTCTGTGCAGAGATAGTTGTCATAATCTTTGCAGCGATAGATGTCACGATCTGTGCAGAGGGAGATGTCATGATCTGTGCAGCGATAGATGTCATGATCTGTGCAACGATAGATGTCATGATCTGTGCAGGGATAGATGTCATGATCTGTGCAGGGATAGATGTTATGATGTGCACAGAGAGAGATGTCATGATCTGTGCAGCGACAGGTGTCATGATCTGTGCAGCGATAGATATCATGATCTGCGCAGAGAGAGAGATGTCATGATCTGTGCAGAGGGAGATGTCATGATCTGTGCAGAGAGAGAGAGAGAGAGAGAGAGAGAGAGAGAGAGAGAGTCATAATCTGTGCAGAGAGAGAGATGTCATATTCTGCGCAGAGAGAGATGTCATGATCTGCGCAGAAGAGAGAGAGAGAGAGAGAGAGAGAGAGAGAGAGAGAGAGAGAGAGAGATGTCATGATCTGTGCAGAGAGAGAGAGAGAGAGAGAGAGAGAGAGAGAGAGAGATGTCATAATCTGCGCAGAGAGAGATGTCGTAATCTGTGCAAAGAGAGATGTCATGATCTATGCAGAGAAGTACCAGCCCAACACAGCGCAAACAAACCGTAATAGCATTGTCTGGCCTGACCAATATCACATTTCCCAAGCGTGATGAGAAACAAGGCAGAAGGGAAGTTTCTTGAGCAGATTTTTAGTAGTCAAACCTGGTCAGTCTCAACCAGGTCTAAGTAGCCATTTAAAGCTTTCCCCACCCCCTTCCTCCCCATACACTAACAAATTAGCGCGAGAGAGAGGGAGAGAGAGAGGGGGAGAGAGGGAGAGAGATAGAGGTAGAAGGAGAGAGAGGGAGAGAGAGAGGGAGAGAGAGGGAGAGAGAGGGAGAGAGAGAGAGGGGGGGAGGAGAGAGGAGGGGGAGAGGGAGAGGGGGAGGAGAGAGGGAGAGAGAGGGTAGAGAGAGGGAGAGGGAGAGAGAGGGAGAGAGAGGGAGAGATAGAGAGAGAGAGAGAGAGAGAGAGAGAGAGAGAGAGAGAGAGAGAGAGAGAGAGAGAGAGAGAGAGAGAAAACCAGAATTACAAATTCCTGAAGTTACACATTCCTGGCGAATAAAGATTGTACAGTCCCCCCATTGTGCCTGTCAAACAGGACCCCAAACACCTCAGCACATTCTGCAGACCTGCTTACTTTACCTACAACTTCGGAAAGACACCTGGCCTCAAGAGCAAAGTGTGCAGAGCAAGCTATGGGGAACCATGCAGGACCTGCAGCTGACATACGAGTTCATAGAGGCAACCCACCTGATGGTCTGATCTGAGCACACGAAACCAAATGCAAAGAAGAAGAAGAATGGCGCCAAATTCTTCTCACCAAGGTCAAATGGGGTCACATTTTTTTTTAAATTTGCTTTTGTGTTTATGTATTTCGGTATAATGCAGTCTCTAAATTATTGTATAAAACCCTATCAGTGTATCATACACCAAAAACCTTTAGGTCCCCCCCCCCCCCCCCCCCCACCACCACCACCACCACCACCACCATATAAACTGATTAATTATTTTGTTATTTCTTATGGAGGAAAACTGGTTTGTTATACGTACTGTTTAGTATGCGACCATGGGCCAGGAACGGATTAAGAACGTATATTGAGGTGGTTTAGCCAGACAAATATTCGACACAGACAAACAGGCAAACTGACGAGCAGACTGACAGACACGCTGTCGGTAGACTAACGACGCCTTGTGCAGCCCAGGCCGTTAACTGACTACTTCTCAAAGGTTAGCGTAGAACTTTCACTTTGTTAACTGTTGATATTGAACGAGATCAGTTAATTCCCCGGCACTTAACTCCAGCGTGAATGCATGTTATTGCTAATACATCGTTCGCCAGTACTTTACCATAGTGCAGCACAAGAGACAATAGAACAGACATTAGCCAGAACCACTATGCGATTTCTGTTCATGGAATCACCAAGAAAGTTCTCTTCAGAAATGAGTAAAATGCCCGACCTCACTTGATTTCCGCGCCAGTTGATCGTCAAGTTGACGTTTGACATATAGGAAGAAGATTTGCTGACGGCCATCAAGGCCATGTTGAAAGTGTAACGTTCTCGCAAAACTAGCGGTTTTTCCTCTAGCAGCGGATCTGCTGGTATAATTTATGCCAATAGTTAGACAAGCCATTAAGGTTTGCCCTGACTAACATCCAACCTCTCGCCGTTTCTTGTCTTTGAACGAACCCCCCCCCCCCCCCCCCCCCCCGCCCCTCTCATTTCCCCCTTTCTTCCTTTCTCCGGAGCGGAGATCATTATGGGTTGTGCCGGAATTGCATTAATAGTATTGCCAACAGTGTAATATTCACTCAGTTAAAGCTAGTTGCGTATCCTTTACAGGACGTTGCAGAACCAACTCCAGCATTTTTTGGCTGTTGTTGTTTTTCTAGGCAAGTTTACGTCCAGTAGTTTGCCATTGCTCTGGACGGTCGGCTTCTCAATACCACTGTCGAAACCAGCGCAAGGTCCGCAGCTGGGATCGAACCCGACACCCCGCCATTACAAAGCGCGTTCGCAACGCATAAGCCACAGACGCAGTAAAAAAAAAGTTTTAAAAAAAAGGTGAAGTCGGGAGATGTGAACCACCGTTATAAACCATAAGTGCTCTGCCACCAATACGGACAGCTGATAAGAAACTGTCCGCCTGTGTCGCCGTCCGCACGTAACTCTGTAGCTACAGTGACGTTCCTCCATTTACCCCAGAGTGTTAACTCTACCCATTTCCTAGAGACTGGGTGAACCCCGGGAACGGCCCGGTTTCGAACACCGACCGTGGCTGCAGCGAGTCGCGGCTGGATTTGAAAGCGAGCCTCCTTTCGACCGCGCTAACGCGAGTTAGAAAGTAGAGTTAGGTAGTTTAGTTCTTGATGATATGAGAAATTTCTGAATTCTCAATTTTGCAGTTTCTGTCAGGTCGAATTAAAACAGTGTTGCAATTATTATTATCATATTCATCATCATCATCATCGTTGTTAAAGGCACTATTATAATCTGCAGGTTTTATAATCGGTCCTACTGAGACTTGTATTTTATTTTGTCGCTGTAAGTTAGTAACTTAGGTAACTGATTTCTAACACAGGCAGTGAACGGCTGGCCGAGTGGTTATTACGTCGCGCTGTCAGGCGGAAGACCCGGGTTTTAGCCCCGGTAAAGTGGTGGTTTTTGTTGTTCTGTTGGGGGGACATATTTAAACATGCTAGCCATCTGGTACGGCTAATCCATTGAACACAAATCTGCTGAAAGATGTAAATATTGCAGCTATGCTGTAAACAGGCACAACGCAATAACGTCACTTAGACGATAAAAAACTACCATAGCCAGCACAGTCAATGGCGACAGCACTAGCAATGCGGCCATAATTCATGAAGCTCACACCCCTCCCCCTCCCCTCCCCAGCCCTAAAAGGTAAATACAGACAGCAGTGACAGTGGCAGCTACTCCAGGAACTCGCTGACAGCAGTAACAACTCTCTGATGTCCTGCTGGTTGCAGCCGTTGTTTGCAGCATAATTAAATGTTCCCTGTATTTCCGACTGCTTGCTGATTGTCAACGATCATTTCCAGCTCGTTATCTGTTAGAATGTGTCCGTGCGCCGTGCGCGATTTACTCACTTGTGTCAGACAAAGACTTGAGCAATTGATTTTGCCATCTCAGGTGAGATGACAATAACAAGAGCGGTTAGATTATCGGCAACCCTTTGACGGCAAAGATTCCCCACTGACTTTGTATTTGTAGTAGACGTTTAGGGGGAACTACTTTGTACTGGGCGTGTGTAATTTAGGGAAAGAGGCAAGCGGTGTGCATTCTTTCTTTCTTGATCAAAGGGCAGTCACAGTTTACAGGCAAAATAAGGAGAAAAACAGGACATACAGAATCCAGCAGTACCTAGTACAGTTGACTGTTTTCCGGCCTAATGCCTAGTACAGATGACTGTTATCCGGCATAATGCGACAGAAGGGTGGGCCAGACACGAACAAAATCCGGGTATGGCGGAATTATAAATACTTAAGCTTTTACCCCAAACATACCATTAAAAACACAATTGTTACACCACAACCCGCTCTTATTCATATTTTCTGACCTTTTTAAAACAGACTAGTACATTATTTGGGGGTCAAAAGAAATTAATCCTATTAGTCGACTAAAAAAAAAATTAAATTCTAATATCAATCAGTACTGTTGTATGGCGCAGAAACATGGAGAACAATCTATATTTTTTAAAAAGTAAATTTTCGTTGGTTGTAATAGCCAGTCCCCGAAAGTTCTTCACCGATTGCTCTCAAATTTTCACACAACGTTGTATTTGACTGCGTGCGTGTTTTTCTGTAAAAGTGTCGCACAGATCACGAACTATATAGCTACAAAACAACGATCACATCGGTTTTTGTTTCGTTGCTAGTTGGGAGTTGTTTTTAGTTCTGCTGGTGGATAACCTTTGACTGTTGACCTGAGACATCTGCATAAAGCTACACCCAGAGGTTTTTACCGATTACTTTGAAAATTCCACACAACGTTGCATTCGAATACGCGCGTGTTTTTATATGAGTGTCGCACAAGGCATGAACTACATAGCTCCAGCGACGAATACATCATCTTGGTTTTGTTTTCCAACGATCCGATTAATTTTTCTTCTTTGCCGCGTACACGACTCAACATGTTATTTACGCTGATAGGCAACCTTTGACTGTTGACCTCAGAAATCTGCATGAAGTTGGTCTTTATGATATCGAAGAGTTTTTTGACAGTATGGAAATGTTAACATGTGGGGCATTTCTTTTGTGAAGGAGAGAGTAGTAGTCGGTGCATTTGCGAGGAAGGGGGAGGAGGGATGACAGAAACTGTTAACTAAGAGAGCTTAAATTTAATTTTATACTGGGTGGACTTGAATTTCAAATCCAGGGGAGATGAAGAGAGAAGTCAGTGAATTGGAAAGGGGGCGGGGTGATAACAATCACTGTAACCGAGAGAGCTTAAAACATTATTTTAAATGAGCTTAAAACATAATTTTTTTTTTTTTTAAGTTTTCTTTTTTTTTAAATTACTTATATATTTTAAAAACGCTTCCTCGGTTATTCTCCGGGTTTTTTGTTGTTGTTGATGCGACTCCTACGTCATGCTTGTTGGGAAGGCAGTGGCTCTTTTCTTGATTCATCCCAGAATGCGATCGGAATCCAGATGGAGAACTCACAAATGATATTTACTTCTATAAAGGCCTCAGTTGAAATAATACGCATACAAACACGCAGACATACGTAAGTACACGGAAGTGACCATAGCGCATTGTCATACAGACCTAATAGTCGAACCCAGGCACTCAGTAAGTCAGAGACACAGAAGATTCGCACCCTCCCCTCCTCCCCCTTTACCACACACAAATACTGTCAGATACTTGGCACCTAGCCCCCTCCCCACCCCTCCCCCCTCCCCCCGCACGCACGCAAGCTCGCGCGCGAGCACACACACACACGCACACACTCACACCGGATATGTGGACAAGGCGACAAACACAACACAGGCAGCAAAATCTCCTTTAGGCCAACAAGCAACATCGTCGGAAGGATTTCTGCACATTTTTTTTAAGGGACGAAAGCAATGCATGGAATTTGTGTACGGTATCGGTGAGCACACAGACTTTTGGGGGTATGGTAGGGAGGGGGGAAGGGGTGTTAGATGCAGATGTAAACGGGGAGTGGGGGGGGGGGGTGTGAATTCAAAGACATTCAGCCGATAGCAAAGGAACAACCCGATCCTTTTACACCCCCCCCCCACTTTTTTTCAACCATGTGCTAATAATAATAATAATAATAATAATAGACAAAGCACCGTTATGTTGCTAGATTAATTATCAGAGCTATATAATCGATCAGGTGCACGCGGAGCCGGCGACGTGATTCAAAATGTTTAAGGCCCGATTTGGTCAGTGTATTCAGCAACTTCTGCACAAGCTGTCCATCACGACACGTGACCGGTCACCGATGTGCGGAGGCTCGGCCCACACATTTCTCATGGGTGTTTCTATTGCGTGAAAGGAGCAGCCGGTATATCACTGTCCATATGGCGTGAACTCTCTGTCAAGTTAACTTTCAACATCACTGTCTCTGTCATGTGAACGCCCAACATCACTGTCTCTGTCACGAGAACTCCCAGCATCACTGTCTCTGTCACGTAAGCTCCCATCATCATTGTCCATGTCATGTGAACTCCCAACATCACTGTCTCTGTCACGTGAACTCCTAACATTACTGTCTCTGTCGTGTAAATTCCTAACATCACTGTCACGTGAACTACCAACTTCACTGTCTCTGTCACGTTAACTCCCAACATCAGTCTCTGTCATATGAACTCCCAACATCACTGTCTCTGTCATGTGAACTCCCAACATCACTATCTCTGTCACGTGAACTCCCAACATCAGTCTCTGACATATGAACTCCCAACATCACTGTCTCTGTCACGTTAACTCCCAACATCAGTCTCTGTCATATGAACTCCCAACATCAGTCTCTGTCATATGAACTCCCAACATCACTATCTCTGTCACGTGAACTCCCAACATCAGTCTCTGTCATATGAACTCCCAACATCAGTCTCTGTCATATGAACTCCCAACATCATCACTGTCTCTGTCACGTGAACTCCCAACATCACTGTCTCTGTCACGTGAACTCCCAACATCACTGTCTCTGTCATGTGAACTCCCAACATCACTGTCTCTGTCATGTGAACTCCCAACATCACTGTCTCTGTCACGTGAACTCCCAACATCACTGTCTCTGTCACGCAAACTTCCACCATCACTGTCTCTGTAAGGTGAATTCCCAACATCATTGCCTCTGTCACGTAAGCTCCTAACATCACTGTCTGTCACGTAAGCTCCAAACATCACTGTCTGTCACGTAAACTCCCAACATCACTGTCTCTGTCACGTGAACTCCCAACATCACTGCCTATGTCATGTGAATTCCCAACAACACTCTGTCACGTGAACATTACTGTCTCCCCGTGAACTCCTAACATTGTCTCTGTCGCGTGAACTTCCCACTGTCTCTGTCACGTGAACTCCTCTGTCGGTGTGAAGAACTACTATAACTGTCACATGACGTTACTGTCTCTGTCACAGTAGAAAGCACTCCTCACATTAATGTCTCTGATGTACCCATGTCTCTGTCATGTAAATAATCTGTCTTGTCACGTGAACTCCTAACCGTCACTGTCACCGCTCTCACATTATGTCTCTGAAGGGAACTCCCTCACATCACTTTCTCTGTCATGTAAATTCCCAACATTGTGTCTGGCACGTGACCCTAACATTACTGTTCTGTGATTTCCTAACATCACTGTCACAACACAAACTTTAGTTTGTCACGTTAACACCCAACATCAAGTCATGAAACATCACTTTCTCTGTCATGTGAACTCCCAGCTGATGCAGTGTCACGTGAACTAATATGTCTCTGTCACGTGAACTGTCTTTCTGAAACTTCCACCAAAATGTAGTTGTAACCACTTCTGACTTTCTCTGTCAGAACTTCCACCAGGTGCCGGTAAGGTGAATTCCCAACATTTGTATTCACGTATCCTACATTCTGTCACGTAAGCTCCTAACATCACTGTCTGTCACGTAAAGGTCACTGTCTCTGTCACGAATAGGTCCCAACATCACTGGTCATGTGACCTAACAGGTCTGTCACGTGACAATAGGTTGTCCGGTCGCGTGAACTTCCCACATCTGTCTCTGCGGTGTGAAGACTACTATAATACAATGACGTTGTCGTGCACAGTAGAAAGCACTCTGAGATCTGCTCATACTAATCTGTCTGTTACAATAGGTGACCGCTACTGAATCTAAGGGTGTTTTTTGATTGTACAGGATGTTTTGAGTGTCTGGCGGGTACTGTTTTGACCTTAAGGTTTTGTCAACACTGTAAGTATGCAACATCCTGCCTATTGGTCCCAGCTGATGCAGTCCAGCTATGTATCTCCCGCTGCTGTCTTTCTGATTCACAAAAATGTGGTTGTAACCACGGCTGTCTTTTCTAGAACAGTAGGTGCCGGTACTGATCCCAAATTGTATTATACATTCCCCGCTACTCACCCAAAGGTGTCTGTTAGAATAGGTGCCGGTACTGATCTAAAGGTGTCTGTTACAATAGGTGCCGGTACTGACCTAAAGGTGTCTGTTACAATAGGTGCCGGTACTGATCTAAAGGTGTCTGTTACAATAGGTGCCGGTACTGACCTAAAGGTGTCTGTTACAATAGGTGCCGGTACTGATCTAAAGGTGTCTGTGACAATAGGTGCCGGTACTGACCTAAAGGTGTCTGTTACCAAAGGTGCCGGTACTGACCTAAAGGTGTCTGTTACAATGGGTGCTGGTACTGACCCCAAATTGTTTTATACATTCGCCGCTACTGACCTAAAGGTGTCTGTTACAATAGGTGCCGGTACTGACCTAAAGGTGTCTGTTACAATAGGTGCCGGTACTGACCTAAAGGTGTCTGTGACAATAGGTGCCGGTACTGACCTAAAGGTGTCTGGGACAATAGGTGCCGGTACTGACCTAAAGCTGTCCGTTACAATAGGTGCCGGTACCAAGTGTATTAAACATCTGCCACTACTCACCTAACTGTGTCTGTTACAATCGGTGCCGGTACTACCTAAAGGTATCTTTTAAAATAAGGTGCTGGTACTCACATAAAGGTGTCTGTTACAATAGGTCTACACATTTCTGCCTAAAAGGTGCCGGTACTATGTGTTGCCAGCATACAGTTCTGGTTATAAGTCTGAGAGATGGCTTTCCGTGTGTTTGTGTGTCTTGTTTGCCGACAGTGGTCTTCTCCTGCCTTGTGTCAGGCGAGGAAGAGCCTCAGTTAGGTGAGCAGTAGGTTCATCACCGACACCATCATCAGCCCACCCCAACAATAATAAATGTGTCTAGAAGTGTGACGGTGTGTCCAGCTCGAGGCACATAGATGTTGGCACATAGAACACGCCAGGCCAGAGAATGCTCGTGAGTACAGAACTAGCATGGAGTCGAGTCCATTTCACCACCTGACTGATGTCATCGTCATCTTCGTGTGCCCTGCCAACTGGCGTAGGCACTCATGCGTTTCCGTAGATCACGATCTTTGGTGGACTGGGACAGTTTTCGTGTTGATATCCCCACTATGCTATCGTTTTAGCCCATCCAGCATCGTCTGTCTTGGTCTGCCTCTACCCCCTTTTCCACTGATCTTTCCAACTGTAACTATGTTCTCCAAAGTCTCTCTTCTCATTATGTGGCCAAAGATCAGTGTTTGTCTCTTTCTTATTGTTGTATATAGAAATCTTCTTTCATTAGCCTCTTTCAAGCAATCGTTGTTATTTACTCTGGCCGTCCAAGGTATTCGTAACATTCGTCCCAGAAACCACATCTCTGTTGCTTTCAAGTTATTCTTAATTTATTCGGTGACATTCCAAGATTCGCTGCCATACAGCAAAACAGGTTTTATGCACCCTCTTGTAGCACCCTCATGTAGGTACTGTTAACGTGATTGTTTCCGATCGAGGCCTGTGTGGAAGTAGCCCCACTTGTCACCAACAAAGAGAGATGACCGAAAACGGCTATGCAAAAACTGGAGTGCTAAACTTGCTGCCCAGTTTGGGATCTGGACGTGTTGATCGTCTAACGGTGGAGCCAGACAAAGTTCTGGTCGGTGCTGTGAGCCGCTTCAGGTGATCAAAACGGGTTACTGACAGTTGAAGGTATCTGGATGCAGACATTAACCAGACTGTCAAAGTGGTCAAGGATGGAGAATGTTGACCGGCTGTAATTAGAACGGCTTCTCGCAAAAGGATTACTTTCTGAGGGATATATGTGGGTGACACTTGTTGCTCCATGTACACTGTGTTTACAATCAGATGCCTGAGGGCGTGTGAAGATGAACACTTGACGCCGACACAGGGCAAAGCCTACCCACTAAAGCACAAACTCCTTATAGGGAGTTGCTCTACGGCAATTGTGCGATGGTGCTACTCGGAAGTAGCTGAAGACTTGTCGGAAGTCGGGGTTGTTATAGAAAACCTGATACATCTTGTCTGATCCCACAGTTGGCTGACGCAGGTCAAGCCTCACACCAGTATCTCCCACACACTGATCTAAGTGTGTGCGATCTAAGTGTCTCGGGGATGGGTTGATGTCAACAATGAAATGAGGACATCCACTTGGGAAAAACCGTCAACAATTACACAGGCCGAACTAGAGATGTCGGTAGCGGGGGAAATGTTGGGAAAACCCCAGGACGCCATGTTATGTGAGGTTAATCTGCTGACTGGGACCGGTCAGTCATTCACGTAGGCACATTTCAGGTCTCCGTGATTCCAGACGTTCAATCATCAGTTGAATATCAATCTGTTCAAGAAGTTCAATCTAGATTCTAGATCATCAGTTGAATATCAATATGTTGCAGACGTTCATTCTAGGCCATTAGTTAAATATAAGTTGGTTCCAGATACTGAATATAGATTCTAGATCATTAGTTAAAAATATCAATACATTCCAGGTGTTCAATCCAGATTATTCACATTAAGTTAAATATCAGTTTATCCCAGATGCTCCCAGATCATTAGTTAAATGTCATTCTATTTAAGGCGTTCAATCTAGATTCTAGATAATTAGTTACATGTCAGTCTATTCCAGACATTTAATCTAGATTGTAGATCAATAATTGTGTCTGTCTTACCAAGACGCCGACTAAAAATTATCCTTCACCCTGCTAGTTCACTTTAGAATTCAGCTAACACCAGTTACTTCACAACATATTTTCTCCTAGGTTGTAAATAGTTCAGATTAGATTTCCCCACACATCACAACTAGTTCACAACATATTTGCTCCTAGGTTGTAATTAGTTCAGATTAGATTTCCCCACACATCACAACTAGTTCACAACATATTTGCTCCTAGGTTGTAATTTGTTCAGATTAGATTTCCCCACACATCACAGCTAGTTCACAACATATTTTCTCCTAGATTATAATTAGTTCAGATTAGATTTCCCCACACATCACAGCTAGTTCACAACATATTTTCCATTAGGTTGTTATTAGTTCAGATTAGATTTTCCCACACACTACAGTTAGTTCACAAAATATTTTCTCCTAGGTTGTAATTTGTTCAGATTAGATTTCCCCCACACATAAGTTATTTTACAACATATTTTCTCATAGGTTGTAATTAGTTCAGATTAGATTTTCCAACACACTAAGTTATTTTACAACATATTTTCTCATTCGTTGTGGTTAGTTCAGATTAGATTTTCCCACACATCACAGCTAGTTCACTTTAGATTCCTTCCACACAGTTCACGTCAGCTTCATAGGCTATTTTAGTTCACAACAGAGTTCCCGCTGTGTCTTAGATGCTGTAGTCTTCGCAGAAATCCTTCTGACGGTTTATTATGCTTTTTTTGAAAAATTATTAAATTGAAACTGCTGAAATTTTAGTACGGAAAAAAAATCTAATGATAATAGCATTATAGGTAATGCCTTTTATTGACAACTTGCATCTAGACATCTTCTTGATGTCTTTGTTGTGTACACAGACTAAAAGAGCCAACAAAGACAGCCATTTTTTTTAGTATTAGTCTCTGAGTGAATATACTTCCCATGCAAATTTAATCATGTTTCCGCTGAACCGGAAATGAGTTGCTCACGAAATGTTTCACAGTTTACAATAACTCTTGGTTGACAAGTCACTGTCACAGATTCAGTCGTTTACAATAAATGATAACTATGATATGTTTAAACATGTCAATAAAGGCCACTTTAAGAACATATCTCTGCATGACTGTAAGTTACGTAACGACATAATGTTAGGACATTTGCAAGAGTTCTTTATATTGCAATGATTATAGAGACACCAAATGACATGTGAAAGGACACGTTTCTAAAGAGAAATATAGATGTTGCTAGTGATGAACGAAAGTTTAGTTGATGACCGTGCGTTCCGTTGGTGACCGGGCGTTCCGTTGGTGACCGGGCGTTCCGTTGGTGACCGGGCGTTCCGTTGGTGACCGGGCGTTCCGTTGGTGACCGGGCGTTCCGTTGGTGACCGGGCGTTCCGTTGGATGACCGTTGGGATGACTTGATGACCGTTGGTGACCGGGCGTTCCGTTGGTGACCGTGCGTTCCGTTGGTGACCGGGCGTTCCGTTGGTGACCGTGCGTTCCGTTGGTGACCGTGCGTTCCGTTGGTGACCGTGCGTTCCGTTGGTGACCGGGCGTTTCGTAGACCATGTCGTTGGTGAGCAGTGTTTGAACTGACGACCGGAAGGCGACACTGACATTCCACGCACATCACTCAGTGTTTGTCCCCCAGGTTTAGACCAGGCTGAGAAAATTCAACAGAAGTGTCTGTTCAAACATGGAGCTTTGCAGATCCCTGACAATATCAAACACTGCGGTTAAACAAGTTGATTCTGGGTCGTTGACAAGGTCGCCAGCAGCCGATGTGGGCACTTGATTGGACACACTATATAATGAATAACGTTTCCTGTCGGCATGCATTAATACAACAGAAATGCCACCACAGCGAACCCGAACCAAAACACTTTATTTAATTGGTCGCTGTTTAGAAGATCAAGAAAGGAATGTTCTCTGAGTATCAGTTGGGAATACTGATGTCCCAGAACTGTCATGGCATCAGAACTGTCGTGGCATTAGAACTGCCTGGGCACCCGAGAACTGTCCTGGCACCCGATAACTGTACTGGCACCCGATAACCGACTGAGCACCCGATAACCGTCTGAGCACCCGAGAACCGTCTGAGCACCCGGGAACCGTCTGAGCACCCGGGAACCGTCCGAGCACCCCAGAACTGTTCGAGTAGCCCAAAGCTGTGCAAACATCCTAGTGCTGTCAGGGTTACTGTAGTTGCACTACTTCTATTTTTGATGTCATTTGTCTGAGATGGTTAGCATCGGTTCTGACTGATGACGTAGGCTTGAGGATTGATTGTTTGAATGTATGTTACTACACTCATCTACTCTTGAGGGAGACAATCATCTTCTAGAAAAAAATGCCTGGAGTAGACCTGAGTTTAAGTAATGCCGGTAGTGAGCGGTGGATTTGTTCTCACTGTTAGGCCTACAGTCGTTGGTGTAGCAGATTGTATTATCATTTCCATTGTCCGAAAGTCTGTGGTCTATTATTGATATTATGGCAGAAATTTGCAGCAGTTAATTGTGCTGCCATATACATTGTGACAACCCTCGCACTGCATACACACTGACAACCCGAGAACTGCATAACACTGTGACAACCCCCGCACTGCATAAACACCGTGACAACCTCCGCACTGTATACACACTGTGACAACCTACGCAATGCATACACACTGTGACAACCTCCGCACTGCATACACATTGTGACAACTCCTGCACTGCATACACACTGTGACAACCTACGCACTGCATACACACTGTGACAACCTACGCACTGCATACACATTGTGACAACCTACGCACTGCATACACATTGTGACAACTCCCGCACTGCATACACACTGCGACAACCTACGCACTGCATACACACTGTGACAACCTCCGCACTACATACACACTGTGACAGCCCTGCACTGCATACACACACACTGACAATCCCAGGACTGCATACGCACACACTGACAACTCCGCACTACATACACAGTGTGACAACCAACGCACTGCATACACATTGTGACAACCCCCGTACTGCATACACATTGTGACAACTCCCGCACTGCATAGATACATCACCACACCGATGGTATACACGTCGTGTCTTCCGTCTGTTGCATCACGCTTGTCTGTCATGTCGACATTTTAATTATCCATTGAATATTATTGTCACTTATTTCTCGACGGCATTATCTTAACGTCTGACAAACACATCATCATCATCATCCAGTTAAATATTTTGTCTCCTGCAGACTTTTGAACGAAGCTGAAAAGAAGCCATTTGTGGAGGAAGCTGAGCGACTGCGGGTGCAGCACAAGAAAGACCACCCTGACTATAAGTACCAGCCACGTCGCAGAAAGACTCCCAAGAACAGTAGCCAGAATGGAGGCCAGCCAGCAGCTGCCGGTGGAGCTCATGGGGTCAAGTCCTCGGCTGGCGGCCGCGACACGTCGTCGCCCAGCGACGAGTGCTCCAGTGAGTGCTCCAGCCAGCCCGGCAACTCCAACGGTCCGCCCACACCCCCGGTCACTCCCAACCAGCATGAACAGGCGAGCCTCAAGTGTATGTACGACAGACGACATCGGGGCTATATCATGGGTGAGTACACACGTGAGTGAGTCAGTCAGTCAGTAGCTCTCTGAACATCCTAGTACACATACATACATATACACACAGAGATGGAAGAAACTCACAGAGAGAGGAAGGGCGTCAGGGAGAGAGCGAGAGAGAGAGAGAGAGAGAGAGAGAGAGAGAGAGAGAGAGAGAGAAGAGAGAGAGAGAGAGAGAGAGAGAGAGACAGAGAGAGAGAGAGCGAGAAAGAGAGCGACTGTAATTACTGAATGCAAACATTCCTAAAGAAATCTAGAGAAGTAGGCACACGTGTTGGGGGCCTATGCTCCAGTAGGATATACAGGACTGAAGACAAACGGACAGGGATATGTGCATCAGTTCACGCTAGAATGAATGACTGGGGCCATTTTCACAAACCGTGACTAACATTTTTGTCATAAAAGAGCACACAATTTTTAACGTTTCTGGTTCAAGACGCTGGGCCTCAGTCAAACGTTCATTATTATTGATATTATTGTTGTAGTAACACATAAATGTACATCGAACCTTTCAGTGTATATCACAATTGACCTAGAGAGGTTTGTGCGTCACATATGAATGTACATCGAACCTTTCAGTGTATATCACCATTGACCGGGAGCGGTTTGTGGGTCACACATGAATGTACATCGAACCTTTCAGTGTATATCACCATTGACCGGAAGCGGTTTGTGCGTCACACATGAATGTACATCGAACCTTTCAGTGTATATCACAATTGACCTAGAGAGGTTTGTGCGTCACACATGAATGTACATCGAACCTTTCAGTGTATATCACCATTGACCGGGAGCGGTTTGTGGGTCACACATGAATGTACATCGAACCTTTCAGTGTATATCACAATTGACCGAGAGCGGTTTGTGCGTCACACATAAATGTACATCGAACCTTTCAGTGTATATCACAATTGACCGAGAGCGGTTTGTGCGTCACACATAAATGTACATCGAACCTTTCAGTGTATATCACAATTGACCGAGAGCGGTTTGTGCGTCACACATAAATGTACATCGAACCTTTCAGTGTATATCACGATTGACCTAGAGAGGTTTGTGCGTCACACATAAATGTACATCGAACCTTTCAGTGTATATCACGATTGAACTAGAGAGGTTTGTGCGTCACACATAAATGTACATCGAACCTTTCAGTGTATATCACGATTGACCTAGAGAGGTTTGTGCGTCACACATAAATGTACATCGAACCTTTCAGTGTATATCACGATTGACCTAGAGAGGTTTGTGCGTCACACATAAATGTACATCGAACCTTTCAGTGTATATCACAATTGACCGAGAGCGGTTTGTGCGTCACACATAAATGTACATCGAACCTTTCAGTGTATATCACGATTGACCTAGAGAGGTTTGTGCGTCACACATAAATGTACATCGAACCTTTCAGTGTATATCACGATTGACCTAGAGAGGTTTGTGCGTCACACATAAATGTACAAACTCAGTGTAACCCTTTCAGTGTATATCACGATTGACCTAGAGAGGTTTGTGCGTCACACATAAATGTACATCGAACCTTTCAGTGTATATCACGATTGACCGAGAGCGGTTTGTGCGTCACACATAAATGTACATCAAACCTTTCAGTGTATATCACCATTGACCGAGAGCTTTTTGTGAATTGGCATTTACATACACTTGCAGAGAAGTCTGCTTTGGAAAAAGCTGTATAGTCAGAACAGAATGTTCAGTAACTTGGATGCCAGATGTTAGAATTTGAACATAATTCTCTATACCCCTCCCCCCTCCGCCCCTAGAGAGAGAGAGAGAGAGAGAGAGAGAGAGAGTATGAGAAAGAGAGAGAGAGCGAGAGAGAGAGAGAGAGAGAGAGAGAGAGAGAGAGAGAGAGAGAGAGAGAGCGGGGATAGGTGCAGAAAAAGATGATCGAACAAACATTGATTTTCAAATTATTACGAATTGGGTGAGAGGCCCATCTGACATTCTGAAAAAAAAAATCAGAGACAGACAGACAGGAGAACAAAAAGAGGGTGAGAAAACAGAGCGAGTGTGTATAAGCAAAACGGAGATTGATAGAATGAGGAAAATATTTTTTTATAATTTTTTATTTATAATTTTTTGGGCGGGGGGGGGGGGGGGGGTATTCATACTCAATAAATATTATATTGCATTTATATATATATTGAATATAACAGTGTGACGAGAACCACTTGTTTTCTGTTTTAGGGCCCTCTGGACACCCCATAGATTTCAGCAGAATGGATCTGAGTCCCGAAGTGATTGAACAGTTCGATGATCAGGATCTGGATCAGTACCTGCCGCCGTCTGGCATGGCTCATCCACTGGCGCAACACAATCCCCACCATGGCGACAGCGGATACTCAGGCTGCTACATCACTGGACCCATGCAAGCCGCCTCTTCGGGACTGTCTGGATGGCCACCATCTTATCGCATGACTTCAGCAAGCTCTTCTTGTCTGCCACCTTACATGACACAGAACTCCACAAATGTCGCACCGCCTCCACACACCATGCAAGCTCCTTACGACCTGTCCGAACAAGCAACTCCAGACAACAGGTCGCCACCCATTGCAACATCTTCAGCGTCATCTCGTGCCACGACGTCGCAGGCATCGCCCCAGAACCTGGCCAGCAGCGACAATTTTCTCAACACAAACATCTCCGAGTGCAAATATCGTAGCGATGACGCTTGTTCCGTGAAAATGGAGCAGCAACAGGCTCAGTCGCAGGCCATGAGAACCTCGTCAAATCTCCAGTCCTTCCGTTGTGACCCTAAATATGATGCCAGCGCTTTTAGTGGTAGCCAGCCCACCACTCGATACAACCTGGACTCCGGGTCGAACATATACACTCACATGTCTGGGCCCTACGTGCCACAGAATGGCTCCGGGTCTCACGTCGCACCGTCTGGGTATCAGTATAACATGAGCCTGCACAGACCCGGCATGTTTAACGCCATCCCCGCAGCCGTGCCAGCAGAGCAGACGTGGGAGCGTTTTGGTTAGGGCACACAAGTACATAGACAGACACCTAGCCAATGTGGCGAACCCAGTGTATAAAGAAATGCACACAGACATAAAGCCAGTATGGCGAACCCAGTGTATAAAGACATGTACACAGACCGAAAGCCTGTAAGGCGAACCCAGTGTATAAAGACATGCACACAGACAGAAAGCCCGTTAAGGCGAACCCAGTGTACAAAGACATGCACACAGACAGCCGACGAGGCGAACCCAGTGTACAAGGACAGCAAATCTCCAGTCTGTAGCTGAGGATGGATTTGCGTTCAGCCAAGTGGCCGCTAGCAGTTTATTAGTGTACCCAGCAATGTTATCTCATTTTGTATTCATTTCGTCTACTCTGTCCAGAATAAGTCTGCTCAGTTTTATACGGAGATTTATTACTTTTGTATTTGTTCAAATGACTTCATTGGTTATAGTAGCAGACTCAGTTGGTCTGTATTGATTGCCGTAGTGGCAACTGCAGTTTATTAGCACACAGCATGATGGATCAGCTGAGACTGCTGACTTTGGTGTGTCATCCACAGAGAGGACAGTGGTGATAGTTGACGTGTAACCCACACAAGTGTTCAACTGTTTATCCACATGCTCTTGTTGTATTTCACCTCAACTATGCAATCATGTTTGCCTGTATTGCATGCACTTCACCGAGAATTACTGTCCTGCACAAATGCACCATGTCATTTATATCGTAGCTACTGTGTATGACAGGCTGACTGTGTGACTGCTAGACGATGTGACTGCGAGACCGTGTGACTGCGAGACCGTGTGACTGTGAATGGTATCCCGCTGAGGTGTTCCTCACACGAGCATATTTTCCTGTGTAAAAAAAAAAAAAAAGCAACATTATGCCTACGCGCGTATTTACAAAACATGAAGTCATATTCATGTTCCTCCATCACATGGACATTGTCCTCTATCACATAGACATTGTCTTTCACATAGACATTGTCCTCTGTCACATAGACATTGTCCTCTGTCACATAGACATTGTCCTCTGTCACATGGACATTGTCTTTCACATAGACATTGTCCTCTGTCACATATTGTCCTCTATCACATAGACATTGTCTTTCACATAGACATTGTCCTCTGTCACATAGACATTGTCCTCTGTCACATGGACATTGTCTTTCACATAGACATTGTCCTCTGTCACATATTGTCCTCTATCACATAGACATTGTCTTTCACATAGACATTGTCCTCTGTCACATGGACATTGTCCTCTGTCACATAGACATTGTCTTCTATTACATGGGCATTGTCCTCTATTGGCTCATCACGTGGGCATTGTCCTCTATTGGCTCATCACGTGGGCATTGTCCTCTATTGGCTCATCACATGGGCATTGTCCTCTATTGGCTCATCACATGGGCATTGTCCTCTTTCGCATAGACATTGTCCTCTTTCTCATAGACATTGTCCTCTTTCGCATAGACAGTCCTCTTTCGCATAGACATGGTCCTCTTTCGCATAGGCATTGTCCTTTTTCGCATAGGCATTGTCCTCTTTCGCATACACATTGTGCTCTTTCGCATAGGCATTGTCCTCTTTCGCATAGACATTGTCCTCTTTCGCATAGACAGTCCTCTTTCACATAGACATGGTCCTCTTTCGCATAGGCATTGTCCTCTTTCGCATAGGCATTGTCCTCTTTCGCATAGGCATTGTCCTCTTTCGCATACACATTGTCCTCTTTCACATAGGCATTGTCCTCTTTCGCATAGACAGTCCTCTTTCGCGTAGACATTGTCCTCTTTCGCATAGGCATTGTCCTTGATCATCTCCTCTTATTGCGACGCCATCGCTGTCAGACTGTAGCACATTGCCCGATCTGCAGTGTCGCTTACACATACTCCTACACTCACCATTACTCTCTCTCTCTCTCTCTCTCTCTCTCTCTCTCTCTCTCTCTCTCTCTCTCACTTGCATGTATACACACACACCCGCTCGCTCGCTCTCTCTCTCACTCACACTTGAACACACACAGACACGAGCTCTTGGAGTTTCCCTTTAAAAAAACCTAAGACTGTATCTACAGCGTACAGAACACACATTCTTTGAGTTGCCCATTGAGAAACCCCAATGACTGATTCTGCAGGTGCGGCTGCAGAAATGCCCGCTGGCCCTGGGGACAGCCGTGTGGTCCCAGATTGTCATGTCTGGATCACTGACTTATTACAACAGGAAATGTTTGCTCCATAAACGTGTCAGTATCTTGTCACCTGTTTACGGTAACAGCCACTGTGTCTCTTAAGTTAGTTTGTAAGCAGGAAATGTAAAACGTCAATTAATAATCACTGTCCGGATCAGGTCTGTGACTGATAACCGAACAGACGGATCGCAGAAATTGCTTCTTATAATTGGAAGGAGCCTCATTTCACTGTCGGCTTGGCACAAAAATAAAACCTTTATTTAAAGTGAACAATATGTGCATATTGTACTTAGTTTTACACAGCTAACAATATAAACTTCTATAGAAGAATAGTAGCCCGCGCTACAGCGTAGTCGATAGCGCTTTGGACGTCGGGTGACACTTCCCATGCGTGTCCAGTCTTGGGTTTGAGCCGGGGGATGGCAGAAAAGCCGCAAACTCCTCAGATTAACGGTGTATGTTGCACCGAGGTTAAAGGGCTTCGATGCTCACAACACTGAGACAAGTGAGCTATGCTCAAGTGCTTCTGGTTTAAAAAAACTAAACAAAAATAGTAGAAGTAAACATAAGATCAGTAATGTACAAGAAGGTATTGTAATGCTGTAAAGCCATCGTGTCCTTGAGACTAGAACTCTCTGTGCAGCCATGTTCCGTATCTTACGCTAAAGCAGAATCTGTGTTAAATTTGCTTTCCTTTAGCATTATAAGCAGTAGTCACATCCAGCTGCATACAGTACTGTGTAGAAGTTATCCATGGACAGTGTTCAAGATATCTGTCTAACTTACGCATTTGGGAAAAAAAGGGGGGGGGGGGGGGGGGGGGGGGGCGACATATAACAGAAACAGTTAATCGAAGTTTTGCTGATCTTGGGTATTTTATGTTTATATATGTGTGCGTATGTGTGTGCCACTGTGTGTGTCTTGTGCATGCCACTGTGTGTGTGTGTCTTGTGCATGGCACTGAGTGTGTGTGTGTCTTGTGCATGCCACTGTGTGTTTGTGTGTGTCTTGTGTATGCCACTGTGTGTGTGTCTTGTGTATGCCACTGTGTGTGTCTTGTGTATGCCACTGTGTGTGTGTGTGTGTCTTGTGTATGCCACTGTGTGTGTGTGTGTCTTGTGTATGCCACTGTGTGTGTGTGTCTTGTGTATGCCACTGTGTGTGTGTGTGTGTGTCTTGTGTATGCCACTGAGTGTGTGTCTGTCTTGTGTATGCCACTGAGTGTGTGTGTGTCTTGTGTGTGCCACTGAGTGTGTGTCTGTCTTGTGTATGCCACTGAGTGTGTGTCTGTCTTGTGTATGCCACTGTGTGTGTCTTGTGCATGCCACTGTGTGTGTGTGTGTCTTGTGTATGCCACTGAGTGTGTGTGTCTTGTGTATGCCACTGAGTGTGCGTGTCTTGTGTGTGCCACAAAAAAACTTCCCACCGGTTTTTACAGCTGATGAACACAAAAAAGAAGAAAAAGAAGAAGAAATGTATGTGTATGTCTTGTATATGTCAGTGTGTGTGTATGATGTGTATCTGGCAGAGCCTGTCTGTATGTTTACATATTTCAAAACGCACTTATTTTAATTATTCTTTCGTCCTGATTTAAAGATATTTTTTTTAGCACTCAATGTCAACACCACCATCCCCACAACCGGTTCGGTCATGTTTCACGGCACTTCATTTTTCCAGATTTAACGTCTAGACTGTATCTGTTTCAATGTTATTTGATACATTTCTGTCTCAATGCATAACAATAATTATGAAATAAATATTTGCATACCCTTTCTCTCTTGCATCTATATTTGTATATCTCCTCTCTCTTATGTATATTTGTATATCTTCTCTCTTATATGTATATTTGTCTATCTTGTTTCTCTTGTATGTATATTTGTATATCTTCTCTCTCTTGTATGTATATTTGTAAATCCGTTTCGCTCTTGTATGTATATTTGCATATCTGCTCTCTTGTATGTATATTAGTATATTTGCTCTCTTGTTATATATGTGTATATCTTCTCTCTCTTGTATGTATATGTGAAAATCTTTTCTCTTTTGTATGTATATGTGTATATCTTCTCTATTTTTTATGTATATGTGTATATATTCCCTCTCTTGTATGTATATTTGCTGAATATTTGTTGTGTGTCCAAATTTGTGTAACAAAAGAATTAAGATTTAATAACCTTCAAAGAATAATCAAGGTTTAACGATAACCTGAAAAAATTATCAAGATTTAGTATCTTCTTCTTCTTCTGCCTTTCTATCCCCCAATGGAGCATAGGCCCTCAACCAACTCACGCCAAGTCGTTCTATCCTTCGCCATTACATGGAGCTCTCCACATGTCCTCCCAATCTTTCTAACCTCGTTCTCCAGCTCTCTTCTCCATGTGTTTTTTTGGCCTTCTTTTATTCCTATGCCCCTGTGGGTTCCAATGCAAAGACATTCTAGTAATGCTGTTCTCCTGTTTTCTCAGTGTGTGTCCTATCCAACGCCAGCGTCTTTTCCTCACTTCCTGATCCACTGGAGCCTGTTTAGTTCTCTCCCAAAGTTCTACATTAGTTATTCTATCATACCATTTTATTCCCTCTATTCTGCGCAGGCACCAGTTAATGAATGTCTGTAATTTATTAGTAATTGCCTGGGTTGTTCTGATTTAGTGATATGCCTCAGAGAATTTTCAAGATTTAAAGATAAGCCTCAGAGAATTATCAAGATTTTATGATACGGTGCAGAGAATTATAAAGATGTAAGGATACGCCTTAAAGAATTTTCAAGATGTAATAATCCGCTTAAGAGAATTATCTAGATGTAATGATACGCTTCAGATAATTATCAAGATGTAATGATACGCCAAGATAATTATCAAGATGTAACGATACACTTCAGAGAATTATCAAGATGTAATGATACGCTTCAGATAATTATCAAGATGTAATGATACGCCTCAGAGAATATCGAGATGTAATGATACGCCTGAGAGAATTATCAAGATGTAATTATATACTCGAGATAATTATCAAGATGTAATGATAAGCCTCAAAGAATTATTAAGATTCTATGATATAGTTCAGAGAATTATCAAGATGTAGTAATAACGCTTCAGAAAATTATCGAGATGTAATGATATCTGGATGTTGAATCACCAACTTGATCGTAATGATATGCCTCAATGAGAAAATGTCAAGATTTTTATTATGTCTCAGAGAATGTATATTGGATATAATGATATGCCACAGAGAATCACCAACCTTTATTTTGATGTATACCCACATTTCGAAAGACAAAATGCGATTTTCTAGTTGCTTGTTTATGCCACAGAGATCTACACCAAGAGGTGACAGAATATGCCTCATTTTAGCCATTCACCTTGATGTAATGATATGGCTTCTTTCAATCATCAAGATACTAATGATATAAACAGGAGAAAATTTTCAAAAGATGAAATGATATGCCATCATAAGAACAATCTACAGCAAGATGTAATGAGAAACAGAAGAGAAATGGTTTCAAGATCTAGCATGATATGCAGCAGAGAATTATCAGAGCAGGATACACATGAAAAGGTCTGAAGATGTAAGAAAGATATGCCTCAGAGAACATGGATTGATGATATTATAGCTTCTGTATCACAGGGAATGACAATATCCATTTCTTCCCATCAGTCAATGGACAGCAAAACTGTTGCTCCCACAACGCTTAACTTCAGAAGTAGAAATTGATGATGATGGTTATGAACATCAATAATATGAAAAATACAAATATTTTGACGTCAGCTATGGAAACAGTCCATTCTGAACGTCAGTTCCACTTGTAAAACAGTTAACTATGAACGTTAATGTGGATAAAATATTAAAATGTCTCAATTTTTGGAAACAGTCTTATGAAAGTCAGTACCTGTATAAAGGACAAATATAAAGGTCAATAAATATAAAGACAGATATGAAAGTCAGTACTGAAATAAAGACAAATATAAAGACAAAAATAGAAAAGACAGATATGAAAGTCTTACTGATTTAAAGACAAATATACACCATAATAAATGAAAAGTAAGATATGAAAGTCATACTGAAATTTAGACAAATATAAAGGTCTAAATAGAAAAGACAGATATGTAAGTCTGTTTCGAAATAAAGACAAATATAAAATTCAATAAATAGAAAAGACAGGATGAAACTTTTACTGAAATAAATCCAAATATGAAAGGTCAAATAAGGGAACAGACAAATATGAAGTCAGTACCTGAAATAAAGACAAATATAAAGATGAAAATAGAAAAGACAGATATGAAAGTCAGTACTGAAATACAGACAAAACATAAAGGTCAATAAATAGAAAAGACAGATATGAAAAGGTCAGTACTGTAATAAAGACAAAGATAAAGGTCAATAAATAGAAAATGACAATTGATGAAATTCAGTACCTTCTATATCACAGGGAAAGGACAATAGAAAAGACAAATATGAAAGTCAGTACCTGAAATAAAGACAAATATAAAGGTCAATAAATAGAAAAGACAGATTAAAGTCAGTACTCAAATAAAGACAATGATAAAGGTCAATAAATAGAAAAATCAAATATGAATCAGCACCTGAAAAAAGACAAATATAAAGGTCAATAAATAGAAAAGACAAATATGAAAGTCAGTACCTGAAATAAAGACAAATATAAAGGTCAATAAATAGAAAAGACAGATATGAAAGTCAGTACTGAAATAAAGACAAATATAAAGGTCAATAAATAGAAAAGACAAATATGAAAGTCAGTACCTGAAATAAAGACAAATATAAAGGTCAATAAATAGAAAAGACAAATATGAAAGTCAGTACCTGAAATAAAGACAAATATAAAGGTCAATCAATAGAAAAGACAAATATGAAAGTCTGTATATGAAAACAGACAAAAATGAAAGTCAGTACCTGAAAAAAAAAGACAAGTATGAAGGACAATCAATAGAAAAGACAAGTCTGAAAGTCAGTATATGGAAACAGAGAAATGTGGAAGGCAGTACATGGAAAAGACATATATGGACGTCAATATATGGAAACTGACACACATGAAAGTTGATATAAAAAAAAGACAAATAAAGGCAATATATGGAAACAACCAAATAAAAGGACATATAATAAAACAGATAAATATGGACGTCAATATATAGAAAAGACAAGTATGGACGGACAATATATGGAAAAGACACATATGGACGTCAATATATGGAAACAGGTAAATATGGACGTCAATATATGGAAACAGGTAAATATGGACGTCAATATATGGAAACTGACACATATGAAAGTTTATATACGAAAAAAGACAAATAAAGTCAATATATGGAAACTACATAAAATTTGATATACGAAAACAGACGAATATGGACGTCAGTATACGAAAACAGACAAATATAAAAGTCAATATGTGGAAACAAACACATATGAAAGTTGATATACGAAAACAGACACATGTGGACGTTAATATATGGAAACAGACACACATACAAGTTGATATACGAAAACAGACAAATATGGACGTCAATATATGGAAACAGACACATATGAAAGTTGATATACGAAAACAGACACATGTGGACGTTAATATATGGAAACAGACACACATACAAGTTGATATACGAAAACAGACGAATATAAAAGTCAATATGTGAAAACTAACACATATGAAACGAAAATAGACACATATGTACTTTAATATATGGTAACAGACACATATTGAAATTGATATACAAAAACAGACAAAAGTGAAAGTCAAAATATGGTAACAGACACATATGATAGTTGACATAGGAAAAGAGAGAAATATGAAAGTTAATATATGGAAACACACAAAATATAAGTGATATACGAAATTAGACAAATATGGTCGTCAATATATGGAAACAGACGCATGTGAAATTTAATATACAAAAACAGTCAAAAATGGATTTAAATATATGGAAACAGTCACATATGAAAGTTGATAAACAAATATGGACGTCAATATATGGGAATGCATATGAAAATTGATTTACGAAAACAGACAAATATAGACGTCAAATTTTGGAAACAGACACATATGAAAGTTGATATACGAGAACAGACAAATGTGGACGTCGATGTATGGAAACAGACACATATGAAAGTTTATATGCGAAAATAGACAAATATGGCAAAATTCGAACGTCTACGGAAACAAGTATGAACATTAAGGTATGGAAAAGACAAATTTGAGCGTCATTATATGAAAGTCAGTATGTGAAAGTCAGTATATGAAAACAGACAAACATAAAAGTCAGTATATGAAAACAGGCAAATATAAAAGTCAGTATGTGAAAACAGACAGATATAAAAGTCAGTATAGGAAAACAGACAAACGTGAACGTTCGTAATAAAAAAAAAAAAGCAAATATGAACGTTAGATAATGAAAAAAGGCAAATATGAACGTTAATGTGTGAAATAAAACAAATATAAACTTTTGTTAACGAAAACAGGTAATTATGAACATTAGTTAATGAAAATACAGGAAAATTCATATTTAGTGTATGAAAACAGGTAAATATGAACGTTAGTGTATGAAAACACGCAAATATTAACGTTAGTGTATGAAAACACGCAAATATTAACGTTAGTGTGTGAAAACACGCAAATATTAACGTTAGTGTATGAAAACACGCAAATATTAACGTTAGTGTATGAAAACACGCAAATATTAACGTTAGTGTATGAAAACACGCAAATATTAACGTTAGTGTATGAAAACACGCAAATATTAACGTTAGTGTATGAAAACACGCAAATATGAACGTTAGTGTATGAAAACAGGCAAATATCAACCTCAGAGGGTGAAGAAAAAAAGAAACTAATATGATGATGACTAGACGATAACCAAATAATAAGGAAAGTGTCGTCGACCAGAAACAGACAATAGACTGAGGAAATCGACGGAGAAACCAGTAAGGAAATGAAGAAATGACTGTCGAAATAAACAGAAACACACATTTCGACAGCGTTAGAAGATCGGAGTGGCTGCAAAAATGAACAAGGCTGAGGACAAGAGACAAACAACTACACAAGTGTGAAGACTATCACAGTCACCGAACTGTCTCGTAAAGACGGCCCGCGATCCTGGTTTGAGTGGTAGTTCTATGTGAAGCGGTCAGTGCAGAAATACTTTGCAAGTAAACCTTATCTTATAGGTTGGCAACTTGTTAAATGTAAAGACTTAGTCAAACAATATTTGAACAGTGAACGTCTTCTTCTTCTTCTTCTGCGTTCATCTGAAGATGTAATTGCGTTGTGTCCATTTACAGCATGGCTGCGATATTTGCACCTTTCGGCCAACACATCCGACTTCTAAGGGCATTTGTTGACCCTGTTAGCTTTTCCGGTTCAGTGAGAGTTTTAATATTGGTCATTAATCTGTTCCCAAGGAAAGGACGAACAGCGAACGAGTTTCTCCCAAAAGAATTAACTATATGATGTTCTTTAACAAAAACTAAATGTCACTCGATCATCGATTTCGGAAATCATTGCAAATACATTTTAGTTACACATTAACCGCTGTACTTATTAATTGTTTCAGCCTAGTTACTTCTCCTAGTGACATAAACATATTATCGGTTATTAATATATAAATACATAAATAAAATTGTACACAGAAATGAACTTTTCTCGTGAAAAAATAAACAATAGCTGTCGTCTGAAATAAGGTCATGTCACTTCTGGCAATGGATGTCCTGTTGATTTATCAGATTTCCAGACCATTCACCGGCACTCTTTTTTCTAAGGTCATCCAATGTTTATTTTGTTTTATTCTGTTTTCCAAATCTTTCAAAAGTATACAAACACATCGTCTCAAACGAAGCCATGCTCTTTAGCTATCGCCATGTGTGGGTGCCATTTCTCGCTGAAAATTTGCATTTTTACCCAGATGGATCTGTCTCTCAGATAACTACACTTGGCATAACGAATATTGGCAGAAACGAAATTGACATAACGAATATTGGCATAACGAATATTGGCATAACGAATATTGACATAACGAATATTGGCATAACGAATATTGGCATAACGAATATTGACATAACGAATATTGACTAACATAACGAATATTGGCATAACGAATATTGGCATTAACATAAGGCACAATATTGACATAACGAATATTGGCATAACGAATATTGGCATCCACGAATATTGGCATAACGAATATTGGCATAACGAATATTGACATAACGATATATTGACATAAACGAATATTGGCATAACGAATATTGACATAACGAATATTGTAAAAAACGAATATTGACATAACGAATATTGACATAACGAATATTGGCATAACGAATATTGACATAACGAATATTGACATAACGAATATTGACATAACGAATATTAACATAACGAATATTGGCATAACGAATATTGGCATAACGAATATTGGCAAAACGAATATTGACATAACGAATATTGGCATAACGAATATTGGCAAAACGAATATTGACATAACGAATATTGACATAACGAATATTGGCATAACGAATATTGGCATAACGAATATTGGCATAACGAATATTGACATAACGAATATTTGACATAACGAATATTGGAAAAACGAATATTGGCATAACGAATATTGACATAACGAATATTGACATAACGAATATTGGCATAACGAATATTGACATAACGAATATTGACATAACGAATATTGACATAACGAATATTGGCAAAACGAATATTGGCATAACGAATATTGGCTTAACGAATATTGACATAACGAATATTGGCATAGCGAATATTGGCATAACGAATATTGACATAACGAATATTGGCATAACGAATATTGACATAACGAATATTGACATAACGAATATTGGCATAACGAATATTGGCATAACGAATATTGACATAACGAATATTGACATAACGAATATTGACATAACGAATATTGGCATAACGAATATTGACATAACGAATATTGGCATAACGAAATATTGCATAACGATATTGACGCTATAACGTATATTGGCATAAACGACTATTTGGCATAACGAATATTGGCATACGAATATTGGCATAACGAATATTGACATAACGAATATTGGCATAACGAATATTGACATAACGAATATTGGCATAACGAATATTGACATAACGATATATTGCATAAACGAATATTGGCATAACGAATATTGGCATAACGAATATTGGCCTAAACGAATATTACATAACGGCATATTGGCATAACGAATATTGGCAAAACGAATATTGACATAACGAATATTGACATAACGAATATTGACATAACGAATATTGGCATAACGAATATTGACATAACGAATATTGACATAACGAATATTGGCATAACGAATATTGGCATAACGAATATTGACATAACGAATATTGACATAACGAATATTGGCATAACGAATATTGACATAACGAATATTGACATAACGAATATTGGCATAACGAATATTGACATAACGAATATTGGCATAACGAATATTGACATAACGAATATTGGCATAACGAATATTGACATAACGAATATTGGCATAACGAATATTGACATAACGAAAATTGGCATAACGAATATTGGCATAACGAATATTGGCATAACGACTATTGGCATAACGAATATTGGCATAACGAATATTGGCATAACGAATATTGGCATAACGAATATTGGCATAACGAATATTGGCATAACGAATATTGGCATAACGAATATTGACATAACGAATATTGGCATAACGAATATTGACATAACGAATATTGGCATAACGAATATTGGCATAACGAATATTGACATAACGAATATTGGCATAACGAATATTGGCATAACGAATATTGACATAACGAATATTGGCATAACGAATATTGGCATAACGAATATTGGCATAACGAATATTGACATAACGAATATTGGCATAACGAATATTGGCATAACGAATATTGGCATAACGAATATTGGCATAACGAATATTGACATAACGAATATTGGCATAACGAATATTGACATAACGAATATTGACATAACGAATATTGGCATAACGAATATTGGCATAACGAATATTGACATAACGAATATTGGCATAACGAATATTGGCATAACGAATATTTACAAAACGAATATTTGATCATAAACGAATATTGACATAACGAATATTGGCATAACGAATATTGGCATAACGAATATTGGCATAACGAATATTGGCATAACGAATATTGGCATAACGAATATTGGCATAACGAATATTGACATAACGAATATTGACAAAACGAATATTGACATAACGAATATTGGCATAACGAATATTGGCATAACGAATATTGACATAACGAATATTGACATAACGAATATTGACATAACGAATATTGACATAACGAATATTGGCATAACGAATATTGACATAACGAATATTGGCATAACGAATATTGGCATAGCGAATATTGGCATAACGAATATTAACATAACGAATATTGACATAACGAATATTGGCATAACGAATATTGGCACAACGAATATTGGCATAACGAATATTGGCATAACGAATACTGGCATAACGAATATTGACATAACGAATATTGACATAACGAATATTAGCATAACGAATATTTACATAACGAATATTGACATAACGAATATTGGCATAACCAATATTGACATAACGAATATTGACATAACGAATATTGGCATAACGAATATTTCCATAACGAATATTGGCATAACGAATATTGGCATAACGAATATTGGCGTTCCACTATATATATATATATATATATATAATATATATATATATATATCATATATATATATATACATTTATATATATACACACACACACGCATACACTCGCTTCCCCACACACTCTTTTTCTAATACACACACACACGCACACACGCACACTCACTGACTACCTACCTCCACAAGATAACCTCCGCCACACGGCTAGCCTTCACCAGATCATCTTTTGCAGCAATTTTTATAATACAAAATCAGTTTTCACAATGATCTCAGATTTCGATTATTTCTGTCAAACCAATGTGAAAACCAGTTTTGTGGCAGGAGGCTGTACGTCGTCTGTCGAGTTCCTAGTCTCTGGTGGCTTTATGCTGCAAGTCTGTACCACATAGGACAGTCATGGGTGCATGCATACTAGCGTGCGCACGCACACACACACACACACACATGCGCGCATGCGTAGGCACTACAGACAGACAAACATAGAGATGTACCAAGCCATCCACGAATGCTCCACTTGTTCGACCTCTAGCTATGATACCCGCAGTCTTCTCAGTTGTCACAGTTTCCACATACAAGCAGACCAGACATATTATAGCAGTGTTGTCAGTTGTCACAGTTTCCACATACAAGCAGACCAGACATATTATAGCAGTTTCCTCGCAACCCTGCTCTGAATGGTGACCTCTCTCCGTAGCCTGTCGTGGTTGTTCTGCGATCCTCGAAGGTATTCCAGTTCTGTTTTGCTTGTTACCTTCTTCTTGTGTGTGGACCCCAACTTGTGCCAGGCTGTGTGTGTGTGAGAACCCCAGTTTGTGCTAGAATGTGTGTTTGAGGACCCCAGTTTGTGCTAGGTTGTGTGTGTGTGTGTGTGTGTGTGTGGACCCCAATTTGTGATAAGAGTGTGTGTATGTGTGTGCTTGTGAGAACCCCAGCTTGTGCTAGGTTGTGTGTGTGTGTGTGGACCCTCGTTTGTGATAGGTGGTGTCTGTATGTGTGTGAACTCCTGTTTCTGCTAGGGTGTATGTTTGTGTGTGTGTGTGCATGTACTCCAATTTGTGCTAGGTACGTGTGTGTGTGTATACGCGTCAAGAGTCAAACACAGAAAATGAAGACAGCACTGCCTGCAGTAAGTGAGACCTTATACTTTCTTTCTCTTCCATTTCTGCGACTTGGTTTGCATAACGCCTCCACAGCTCTCCTGTAATGAAAACTCACATTTATTTAAATAACAAACATAAAATGTCGCGTAAACCAAGCGACGGTGGCTGGCTCAGTTCTGACACCGGCCTTGGTTGCCGCAACTATCTAGTCCACGACTACATCTAAATGATGAGCCGGCCATGAGACACGTTAGCCAGGCGATTGAGTGAAATCTGACGCCGAACCTACGAGTGGATTACAACATCAGAATTGTGTCCATGCAAAAAGCTTCACTATAAACTACAGGCAGAAGCGTCTCCCGTCTCCTTTGTCCTATTTCATTTTACTCTCAGCTCTTTACATAAAACGTACTGCATGCCACGCACAACTTAATGCAAATCCAGCAATCTTCACACGGGGCGGTAAGATTGAACGCCTACCGCTCTCCTGGGAGAACTGCAGCTAATCGGGTAACCGACTCAGGTCATCAGGCAACATACAAGAAGCGGATTTACATTCGTAGTCGGGTATAATAAAATTGTTCAGGTAACGGAATGACAAAATGAGCTTATAGCAACAGTTGTTGTGTGTGTACGTTTGTATGTGTGTGTGTACGTTTGTGTGTGGGTTATTACGTGTGTGGGTGTGTGAATATTTCAACGTGTAAAAACGACAATGAATAAGCGGGTATAAAACTGAACCGGAGAGATATAAAATAGTTCCAGCAAATTGATGAATAAGCTGGTCCGACAACAGGCAATCTTAAATGCAAATTTGTTGTTGGCAGTGACAAGTGGTTGAGAGAAACTCAGAGCTCAACGAAATATGTGGTCCACATTTGAACGTTTCGGTGTAACTTCAGCTGAGGCAGACAGTATGCTGTTACGCCAATGGTGCCAGGCAAACATCAAATTAGATTCATATTTGTACAGATCGGAGATCGGCACTTGGTGGGTGATGTGACAATTATATCTACATTTGGTTGTGAAGGGGGCCAAGGGAACTCTTTAAGTGCCTCCTATGGCGACAGGTGATATGTAATAAGCATAGTGAAGCAAGCAGTGATATGTGTAGTAATTTTACTGACGTTCTGCCCCAGTACACCGTATCTCCCCCCCCCCCCACACACACAGAGGGAGAACATAGAAATGGAGAGATATATACAGAGAGAAAGAGACGGAGGGATATATATATATATATATATATATATATAATAACAGCTATAATAATCAATCAAAAGTTAAAATAGTTGACCAGAACGGTGGCTCTCTCTCTCTCTCTCTCTCTCTCTATATATATATATATATATATATATATATATATATATATATATATATATATATATATATATATAGTGTATGTGCACGCGTGCATGTGCGTGTGCGCGCAAGCGTGTGTGTATGTGTGTATATACGACTGCCACTCAAACCTTAATCATGTGTCGTCTTCGCGAGAAAGTATGCTGACTGTATAATCTTCTCACTTGTATTTATAAATACAAACACAGAAAGAGCTACACGGTGAGCACACACAAAAACAGTGTATTTAAACTACACAAAAGGAAAGTAGCAAACGAATGCTGGACTCATCGCTGACGGTTGCCGCCTTGCTAGCCTTACAAGTCACAGGGAATATCTCTGAGCAGGCAAAGAAGACAAGATAGAGAACAATGAATCTCTTCACCGAGACAGCCATTGGACAAACAGACTTGATATTCTGGTATGCACATCGCTGGCCGGGCCGTGGGCATCAGTGGACAACACAAACTCACGGACAAGCCGGGGATGTTGATGTTTGCCCTCACGGTGATCCCGTCCTTGACACAGTCACAGGCTCCATCCAGGGCTAGCAACTCTTGCGCTAAAGTATGTTTGAACTGCAAATGATACAGACAAACAGGCTTGAGGACTTGTGTGCTCTACCAGTTGTCACTCTTGAGGCTAGAGCTCACTGCCCGTGCAAACACTGTCCATTTATGCATATTGTTAACCTCAGATTAATTGACTCGGAAACACCCCCCCCCCCCCTAATCTCCTTTATTATCTCTCCGTGTCTGTCCGCGTGTACGGCTGTCCGCCTGTATCTCCTTTTTAAGCCCGGCTCTCTAGCGTAGTTGGCTAAACCGGATTGCGCGGAGACCGGGTGACGAACTTCTTGTGGTCCGGGTTCAATCCCGGGGGTAGGCATGAAAGCCATATTTTCTCCCAGATTTACGGTATTTACAATGGAATCAAAGGTTGCGATATCCCAGAATACCGAGCCTAAGGGTTTCATGCGATATCCATAAAACTACTCTCTACCCCCTTCCCCCTCCCCCTTTGCCCCCAGCATCACTATTCAACTGGTTTTTGTGTTTGGTCCCCCTCCCCCTTTCCCCCAACTGCATCACTATCAACTGCTTGTTTTGTGTTTTGGTCCCCCTCCCCCCTTTCCCCCCAACTGCATCACTATTCAACTGCTTGTTTTTGTGTTTGGTTCCCCCCCCCCCCCCAAACTGCATCACTATTCAACTGCTTGTTTTGTGTTTGGTCCCCTTCCCCCCCCCCCCAACTGCATCACTATTCAAACTGCTTGTTTTGTGTTTGGTCCCCCCCCCCCCAACTGCATCACTATTCAACTGCTTGTTTTGTGTTTGGTCCCCTCCCCCCCCCCCCCAACTGCATCACTATTCAACTGCTCGTTTTGTGTTTGGTCCCCTCCTCTCCCCCCCCCCCCCTCCTCCCCGGCTTCATTAAATGTAACAAACAAACAGGCAATGTATTGAATCGGCCCTCATAGAAAGAAGTAGAAAGACGGAAGAACACACTATACATCATAACAAATCGAAAGCTATAGTTACAGTGCTTAGTACCCAACCTGTCACCTCCAAACGGCGTGAGCGCCTCGCTATGGAAACAAGCGCACTAAGAACATGGTCGGCTAGGCACAGCCAATAAAGGTGTCTTCATTGGCCATATCTATCGTACAGCTTGAAATCCACAACTAAGGAATTTATTTATCCTTCTGACTTCAGTGCGGGACCACCACCCCATCGCCCCGGATACAGCGCTGTCAGAATTCCTGCCTGTGGCCCTAATTGTCGTATGTTCGGAACCCAGTTGAGAGCCTTGTGTCCACATGATGAAGGCTCCCTAGCGAGCTCACTTGAAATGTTTATCAGACAATATCTAGGGAGTCCCCCTGGGGGCCCCATTGGATGTTAAGGGAAAGAGGGGAGCGGGTATTCCCACTGATCCCTAACTCGCATGTCGTAGCAGGCGACACTTATGGGTCATTTCTTCGAAGTGTCAGTACATCTGGTTACGAGTTAAGGAACCACAACTGTCAGCATACAAACAAGCCACATCTGTAGAACGGATGTGCACTGAAAACTCAAGCTCTGGAACAAGACCAGAGTCAAGAAGTGGACGAACTTTTTGAACTTTCCACCAGAGTTTACAGAAGAGTTTTAAGAAGAAGATAGTGGCAAAATAAACTAAAAACATCTCCCAAATCGACCCAGTCTTGAATGGGCACCAGGTAAAGTCAAGGGAAGTAAAGGTGGCCGATATGATTGTGACCACATCACCCACCAAGTGCCGAGTGATAAATCTTCTTTCTTCTTCGCACTCACCAGCTAAACTCATGTGCATCCGTTTGACAGATCTGACTAATTTGAACGCAGACTGTTGGTTCCTTGCCTCTCAGACAGATGCACTCCGGCTTTGAAAGAAGCTCCCAATTAGTCGGCTCTAACGACATGCTTTTGGGTAGGCAGTGGGTCTGTTCTTGTTTTCCCTATAACAGGGCCCCGGAACCCACACGGGTAGGCAGTGGGTCTATTCTTGTTTTCCCTATAACGGGACCCCGGAACCCACACGGGGAGGCAGTGGGTCTGTTCTTGTTTTCCCTATAACAGGGCCCCGGAACCCACACGGGTAGGCAGTGGGTCTGTTCTTGTTTTCCCTATAACAGGGCCCCGGAACCCACATGGGTAGGCAGTGGGTCTATTCTTGTTTTCCCTATAACAGGGCCCCGGAACCCACACGGGGAGGCAGTGGGTCTGTTCTGGTTTTCCCTGTAACAGGGCCCCGGAACCCACACGGGTAGTCAGTGGGTCTATTCTTGTTTTCCCTGTAATAGGGCCCCGGAACCCACACGGGTAGGCAGTGGGTCTGTTCTTGTTTTCCCTATAACAGGGCCCCGGAACCCGCACGGGTAGGCAGTGGGTCTATTCTTGTTTTCCCTATAACAGGGCCCCGGAACCCACACGGGTAGGCAGTGGGTCTATTCTTGTTTTCCCTATAACAGGGCCCCGGAACCCACACGGGTAGGCAGTGAGTCTATTCTTGTTTCTCTATAACAGGGCCCCGGAACCCATACCCATTCATAAATAAAATACAAGGCTAGCCCTACATGCCTAGTACACTGGAGTGTGTGCAAAAGGGTCATTGACTTCTAGTGTGCCAGAGTAGAGGGTCCCCAAGAACATAAACTGACAAAATAAAAGGCACTGGGCATTCACATAGAATGACAAAAGCCAGCGCCGCCTATCGAGCATTGGCCCAGCAACTATTCCTCCCCACGACGCTTGGCACAACAGTGGAAGGTGATAATCAGTGTGATTCTGGAGACAGTGCACGGTACAGCAAGAGGCGGACACTGGGTGACATAGTAAACTCTGATTTCCGTGTCTCGACAAACAGTTTTTGAACAGGTTATAGATGAATAACGTTAACCGGGTGGTCTTCCATGCATCAAGTTTGATACCAGCTGGCTTAGTTTCTTCAGGATAGAGCCATTGGTCGGCTGCACAAGGCACGAGCTCCGCTGCTGTAGGGTTAGTCTATGATATGTTCTAGATCCATACTCTGTATACATGGCGAGATGGTTGAGCGGGTACCTGGTGCTCTGAAGGGAATTAGTTGTTTCAAATCTCGTTTCTTTTTCCGATTTGCAAATGGTTTACCTATGATTAACGACTGTCATCAGAGCTATAAAATTCGTGCTATGTGCAATGATGTTATCGACGAGCGGCAGGCTATCTGTGGACAGAGACCCCCAGACATATGGATAGCAGAGACCCAGACATATGGATATACTGTCAGGCACAGTGAACTCAAAATGGAGGTACTGACAACTTACAACTTGCAACAAGTGCAACCTACAACCAGCTGAACAGGAATATGAAGACTATTGCCAAACAATCGAAGACCTTGAGCCACGTTTGCATCTTCTAAAATACAAAACTCTCAACACCTTGAACATATTTGTTAAGATCAGATTGCGATGCCGATTTCCCGTCTCCCTGAGAATAAAGGCAATGCTTGCAGTCAACCCCCACGAGCAAATCCACAGGCAGATTTCAATTATAAAGTGTTGAAGCAGGCGCGATACAATAGGAAAATATATAATCCGTGTTTCACATGTCAATACATTCAATGGAGAATCGGCCAGCCCTCTCCTCACGTCTGTTGTGTTTGCCGTCTCTAGCTACAGGTCCAGAGCTTTGTCTTGGCGAGAAACTCAGTATCAGGTTCACGAGATCCCAAACTGTGGGCTTACAGCATCCCAAAGTGTGGACTCGCAGCATCCCAAACTGTGGACTCGCAGCATCCCGAACTGTGGGCTCGCAGGATCCCCAGCTGTGGGCTAGCAGCATCCCAAACTGTGGGCTAGCAGCATCCCAAACTGTGGGCTAGCAGCATCCCAAGCTGTGGGCTAGCAGCATCCCCAACTGTGGGCTAGCAGCATCCCAAACTGTGGGCTAGCAGCATCCCCAACTGTGGGCTAGCAGCATCCCAAACTGTGGGCTTACAGCATCCCAAGCTGTGGGCTAGCAGCATCCCCAACTGTGGGCTAGCAGCATCCCAAACTGTGGGCTTACAGCATCCCAAGCTGTGGGCTAGCAGCATCCCCAACTGTGGGCTAGCAGCATCCCCAACTGTGGGCTTACAGCATCCCAAACTGTGGGCTAGCAGCATCCCCAACTGTGGGCTAGCAGCATCCCCAACTGTGGGCTAGCAGCATCCCAAACTGTGGGCTTACAGCATCCCCAACTGTGGGCTAGCAGCATCCCAAACTGTGGGCTTACAGCATCCCAAGCTGTGGGCTAGCAGCACCCCCAACTGTGGGCTTACAGCATCCCAAACTGTGGGCTAGCAGCATCCCAAACTGTGGGCTAGCAGCATCCCAAGCTGTGGGCTAGCAGCATCCCAAACTGTGGGCTTACAGCATCCCAAACTGTGGGCTTACAGCATCCCAAACTGTGGGCTTACAGCATCCTAAACTGTGGACTCGCAGCATCCCAAACTGTGGGCTTACAGCATCCCAAACTGTGGACTCGCAGCATCCCAAACTGTGGGCTTACAACATCCCAAACTGTGGACTCGCAGCATCCCAAACTGTGGGCTTACAGCATCCCAAACTGTGGGCTAGCAGCATCCCAAACTGTGGGCTTACAGCATCCTGTTACTGCCGGCTAGATAATAAAAAAAAAAACGAACAAAAAAAAATGGCGGAGACTGTGAGGGGGCAGCATCCCAAACTGTGGGACTAAGGTTGCCTCCAAGGGCTTAAGCTTGTTTGCGCGCGCGGTAATAATAGTAACCATGTGCCGAAGGGCAAATACATAAAATAATACATTTGAAACATAGGAGAATAAGGGTACCGTTATAGATATGGCGCAAAGCCTCCCCCCCCCCCCCCCCACTTTCCTTTACACACACACGCACACAATCAGCTGTAACATCAAACCCCACCACCGCAGACTTAGCTGTGACATCAACACTTGCCCCAGACAGACACCACTTACTGCTAAAACGTCTTCTCTCGTCTCACTAGGACTATATCTGCCCCCGCCTGTTTCCGGCTTCTCACTCTACTCAGCTGATGCATTCATTTGACTTGATATCGGCGACAGTGATTGCAGATAGCAGGGCCGTCGCTTATTTCAGTTTAGGCTAGATAATGTTTTATTGCCAGCGTTCCCATGTCTGTCGACAAAATGTGATTTCCCTTTTGTCTTATCTGCGGAAGGAACTCAGAGAGCCGAGCAGACAGCTCATGTAGTACGTGTGTTTTGACTAGGCTGTGTCTTATCGGAAAGTGATGCCACAAGCTCAGATCCCATAGAAATTTGTCTCCTTCCAGAATTCCTTGGCCCAACCATCGCCAAGAGAATACGTTTTCAGTAAACACAGACTGACAACTCAATTTATCAGTTGCACTATCTTGTCTGTGTGTCTGTCTGGTGGAGCGAGCTACACGAGTTTGCCGCGGTCCACCACTTGATGTATTGTGACGAGTCTCTCGAATTTGTGAACAGATTTATCCTCACATATGTTGTCTGCAGTCGGCTCTGTGGCTAAGTCAACGCGAACGCTTCCTAATGCCGGGATGCCGGGTTCGATCCCAGCTGCGGGCCATGCGCTGGTTTCGACAGTGGTATCAAGAAAGCCGACCGTCTAGTAAGCAATGGCAAACTACAAGACGTAAATTTGCCTAGAAAAACCACACGCCAGGGGCTGTTGGGGTTGGTTCTGCATCGTCCTGTAAAGGATACGCAACTAACCTTATGTTGTCTGCAAACCTAACTTCAAAAGTTCGTTCTTATATTCAGCACCGATCTTTGAACAAATTAATTTTGTCCCAGAAGACATTTTTACACCGTTCTGTCGCTTGAAGCAGTAACCCTAACCGCTTTAATTTTTGATCAGTTATATCTTCACCTCTCTTTGCTCAGAATTATCGGTTGTACCAAATAAGCCTAATGTGTAAAACAGATGTGCACGCAAAACTCAAGTTCTGGAACAAGACTAAGATCCAAAAGTGGACGAACAACCAGAACTTTCCGTTCCTGAACGCGAACATGAAGAAGAAAGTTGCACCAGTCGCTCTCTTCTACGATGGTATTTTTTTTTTCTTTCTTGAAATTACTGTCATACAGTCAATGTCGCGTGGCGTTTGTAGTCACTTTTGTCCACAACCTTCTGTCTTGTGTACGTTCATTCAATTCTGACACAAATGATCTCCCATGCCATGATGTCAAACTGTCCAGCATTTTATCTCTCGGTCTCCCTCTGCCTCTCCTCCCCTCCACCTTTCCTACAGTCACGATGTACTCCAGTTTTCTCCTTCCTATCACATGACTAAAGCATATAGATTGTCTCTTTCTGATGTGGGCTGTCAGTTTTCTTGGCCAGTTTCTTTCAGAACGTCTTATTTACTCTTTTTATCTGTCCAGGGTATTTTCATCATTCATCTAAACAATAATATATATCTCCGTAGCTTCAAAATTGTTTCACCTCTCTAAATCAGGATACCGCAATGGCAAACTACTAAACATGACATTTTACAAGAAATACCGTAAAGGCTGGGCTGGTTTCTTCAACATCTTGTAAAGGATACGCAACTAACTACATATCGGATTTATACAGCGCTTGAGAATTCTCTTTCTCGTCTCAGCTGACGGAGAAAGATTACACAGAATATTTTTCATTTGGTAAAATGCTGTCTTGGTTTGAGCTGACCTACATTTAACTTCTTTAAAACATCTTCCACCTGATGTTATCAGGGTACCCAAGTACTTCAACCAGTCAACTTGCTTAAGGTTTCCCCCGTGTGGGTTCCAGGGCCCCATTGTGGGGGAAAACAAGAATAGACCCACTGCCTCCCCAAAAGCATGTCGTAAGAGTCGACTAATTGGGGAGCTTCCTTTAAAGTCGGAGTGCATCTGCCGGAGAGGCAAGGAACCAACAGTCTGTATTCAAGAGAATGAGATCTGTAAAACTGATGCACATGCAACACTCAGGTTCTGGAGCAGGACTGCAGTTCAGTAGTGGACGAGCAACCAGAACTTTCCACCAGAGTGTACAGCTGGTGAACGCGAAGAAGAAGAAGAAGCTTGAGGTTTGTCCCATTTACTTTGATGCTGCATTTCAGAGAGTCATTTTTCTTTGAAATAACAATTACTTTTGTTTCTCTGCTGTTGAAACTATAACCTTTGTTTTGACTTTGCATTAATTTTTTATATCCATTATTTGCAGCTGTGTTTAATTTTCCGCTATCAAGACTATATCGTCAAAATATTGGTCACCAGCCGAGATTCCTGGCATACCCTATATGGATATAATTTTCGGTACTTAATTTATAACTTACCCCTGACGTCACGACAACGTCACGGGAGACATTCCCAATAAATTCTAGGGTGTTCAGGTTGTAGTTTCTCGCGATTTCTCTACAGTACAGTTTAGGGTTAGGGTTAGGGTTAGGGTTAGAAGACACTAGATGAACGCTCAAAAAAAGCACCACACAACAGCGCACTTGCACCCCTTTAAATAATGGACTGTCAGGTCAGCTGTGGATTTCCCACGGGGATTTCCTGTTTTGGGTACGTTATAAATTAAGAACCTAATTTTCTTGTACTGTACAAACTGAATAAATCAAGTGATAGTACACATCCCTGTCTAACACCCTGTTTAATGTTGAGGAAAAATTGGAACTTGGTTGTCAATCCGTATGGCTGCTTCTTGTTGCCAGTATGTGGCTCTTTTTCTGTAATGATTATGATTATTCTGAGATCTTTACCATCAATGTTTAAGGTTTCCACGTTCTCATCATGTCTTCATGTTTTACTTGACCCAGTGCTTTAGTGTTACCAAAAACGCACAAATACAGATGATTGCTACCTTAATTCATGAAATATTCAAACTGCATGAGTGTGTGTATGCGTGTGTGTATGAATGAGTGGGTGTCCGTATATTACTTGGTATGTGTGTGAGCATCAAACCAAGAAAGGGAGGAAACAAGCCACATGTAAATCCCCTCCTGGTTATCTACACTTGTTGCCTACAGCTGTCGTGTGCTTCTGTGGCATCATGCTCCGTGTTCAATCTACTGCTAAGCCTGGTGTCTGTTCTTCTTCTTCCTTATGTCCCCCAGTGAAGCATAGGCACTCAACCAACTCATGCTAAGTCGTTCTATCCTTCGCTATCGCATGCAGCTCATTCAATGTCCTCCCCGTCTTTTTAACTTCACTCTCTAGCTATCTTCTCTCTGTGTTTTTGATCTGCCTTTATTTATATGCCCCCTGTGGGTTCCACACGCTTGTTCTGCTTGCGCCTCTTTCGGTAAGGTCCTTACAGTTGTCACAGAAAACATCATCGTTAAATGGCTACGTAGATTTTGGTCAGTACCCTGTAGGCGTCGACACATAGCGACTAGCGAAGTCTCACAGGTTCTCCGATCACACACACCAGAGACACACAATCCGCCCCAGCCGACACGCCGCTGCTGTTGATCGAAGCTGCAGACATCCGTCTACAGAGATAGACTAACGACATGTGACCACGTATTCAGGACAACCTGCTGCCACATTTAACTCTTGCACGCACACGGGCACACTGAAACCTCTCACATTTCCTCAGTGACAGAGCTGACGCCATTGTAAGTCGGCAGACTGCCGGTGTCACTTCGAGACAACACGTTCATGGATATACAAAAGCTGGGTCATGTTAGTTAGCAAACATCCATAGACTCTCTTGAGGGACATGTAGACTACAGCAAGGTAGATTCTGGACTAAATATCTGCTGCCCCAAGGACCTAACAACATGTCTGTCTGCATCAGGTAGACCATATGTCTGTATCAGGTACTATGATATATGTCTGCATCAGGTCCTAGGCTATATGTCTGTATCAGGTCCTGGACTAAATGCTTGTCTGTATTAGGCCCTGGACTATATGTCTGCATCAGGTGCCTGACTATATGTTTGTATCAGGTCCTGGACTATTTATCAGTCTGTATCAGGTCCTGGAATTTGTTTGTATCAGGTCCTGGACTATGTCTGTATCAGGTCCTGGACTAAATATCTGTCTGCCCCAAGGACTGACAACATGTTTGTCTGCATCAGGTCCTGGACTATATATCTGTTGTATCAGGTCCGGGACTATATGTCTGTTGTATCAGGTCCTGGACTATATGTCAGTCTGCAACAGGTCCTGGACTATATGTCAGTCTGTATCAGGTCCTGGACTATATGTCTGTTGTATCAGGTCCTGGACTATATGTCAGTCTGTATCAGGTCCTGGACTATATGTCAGTCTGTATCAGGTCCTGGACTATATGTCAGTCTGTATCAGGTCCTGGACTATATGTCAGTCTGTATCAGGTCCTGGACTATATGTCAGTCTGCATGTCCTGGACTATATGTCAGTCTGTTTCAGGTCCTGGACTATGTCTGTATCAGGTCCTGGATGAAATATCTGTCTGGCCCAAGGACCTGACAACATGTCTGTCTGCATCAGGTCCTAGACTATATGTCAGTACAGTTCCGTGGAGATGGTAATATGTCCGGAGACATTGATTGTACAGTTCCGTGGAGATGGTAATGGGTACGGAGACATTGATTGTACAGTTCCGTGGAGATGGTAATGGGCCAGAAGACATCGATTGTACAGTTCCATGGAGATGGTAATGGGTCGGGAGACATTGATTGTACAGTTCCATGGAGATGGTAATATGTCCGGAGACATTGATTGTACAGTTCCATGGAGATGGTAATGGGTACGGAGACATTGATTGTACAGTTCCGTGGAGATGGTAATGGGCCAGAAGACATCGATTGTACAGTTCCATGGAGATGGTAATGGGTCGGGAGACAGATTGTACAGTTCCATGGAAATGGTAATGGGTCAGGAGACATCGATTGAACAGTTCCGTGGAGATGGTAATGGGTCCGGAGACATTGATTGTACAGTTCCGTGGAGATGGTAATGGGTCAGGAGACGTTGATTGTACAGTTCCGTGGAGATGGTAATGGATCTGGAGACATTGATTGTACAGTTCCGTGGAGATGGTAATGGGTCAGGAGACATTGATTGTACAGTTCCGTGGAGATGGTAATGGGTCAGGAGACGTTGATTGTACAGTTCCGTGGAGATGGTAGATCTGGTAATGGTATCCGTGGAGAGGTACAGTCTGTATCAGGTCCGTGGACTATATGGTCATGGTCTGTATCATTTTCCGTGGAGATGGTAATGGGTCAGGAGACATTGATTGTACAGTTGTGTGGAGATGGTAATGGGTCAGGAGACATTGATTGTACAGTTCCGTGGAGATGGTAATGGGTCGGGAGACAGATTGTACAGTTCCGTGGAGATGGTAATGTGTCGGGAAACAGATTGTACAGTTCCGTGGAGATGGTAATGTGTCGGGAAACAGATTGTACAGTTGTGTGGAGATGGTAATGTGTCGGGAAACAGATTGTACAGTTCCGTGGAGATGGTAATGGGTCAGGAGACATTGATTGTACAGTTCCGTGAAGATGGTAATGGGTCAGGAGACATTGATTGTACAGTTCCGTGGAGATGGTAATGGGTCGGCAGAAAGCTCTACCGTGCTGTTGTGTGGAGATGGTAATGGGTCGGCAGAAAGCTCTACCGTGCTGTTGTGTGTACCCGTTTTTTGTCAGCTGAACTAGAGTCCTGGATGTTGAAGGATTTGCATTATATAGTCAACAGATACTAGTCGAGGTCTATGGAACTTTGTGGTCTATATAATATGCCATTTGTACAGTCTCAGACTCATAATGTGTTCTCTCCTTTTCTTGCTTAAGTCACAAATACCACTAGTCCCTACACATGCATCTACAACACGTACGGTTGGGGGTCTCTGTGGCAAAGTGGTCTAGCTGTTTGCCTTGCGCTCTGAAGGTAATGGGTTCGTTTCACGGCTGCGCCCTTCAGTTCACTAGTGCAATTTTTACGAAGATCCCTGGGGGTCGTCGCTGGAGCTACAGAGTTCGTGTTCTGCTCGGCGCTGTCGGCAGGTAATTAGCTGTTTTGCGGATAGAGACCGAGCATTATGGGATCCTCTCGACTGAAGGGGGGCTGCGTGATCTCGAGGCTTGGAGTGCCAGAGGTCCCGGATTAAGGCCCCAGTGAAGGCTGAGATTTTGTTCACGTGGACTACTAGTAATTTACCCTGGTCTCTAGGTAGTAAGATTGGACGCCCGTGTGTATTGCTGCACACGTTAAAAAAAATCCCTTGGCAGTTGGAAACCGAAAAGAGTAGCCTAACGGCGCTGCCCGGGCCAAATTTGGAGTTGGAAATCAACTCAAAATATTTCAGGATCCTCACCGGTGCTACGGAGTCCATACGCTGCGCCTAAAAATTTCAGGCTCAGGCTTGAGTCAGAAGAAGAACGGAGCGCTTATGGGTTACTACCCTTGTGCAATTTTGTTGATCCATTTTATAAACCAAACAAAACTAAACAATCGGACACTGTTTCGATATTATCTGAGCACTGATTATCCCCCCCCCCCTGTAATATATAACAATATTTAGGGGGTGACGGATTACACTCAGTTTGCTGTAGTTAGAAGTCTGTAGTAGTAGTAGTAGTAGTAGTAGTAGTAGTAGTAGTAGTAGTAGTAGTAGTAGTAGTAGTAGTAGTAGTAGTAGTAGTAGTAGTAGTAGTAGTAGTAGTGCATTTTACTCCACTAGGTCATCACACAAGCGATAAACACCCGATGACACAAAGTGCCACCATGTGGATGAGTATCACCCGTGGAGAGGTCCCGGAAACCGCGTTCAGCCATTAGACCATATTTGAGACCGGGCTATATTGCGGCTCCTGGCAAGAGCCAGGGTGGGGCTTCAAAAAAAAAAAAAAAACGAAATAATGCATCCTACAAAGGGATGACGAGTTAATGATAAAGTTATTAGAAATCTGCACATCGCAGTGCTTGTATGAAAAATATTAATGTGTTTTTTTTTTTTTTTACTTTTACTTTATTTATGAATAAAATAATCTCAGACAGGAATGAGACTAGAAAGGCTGAATGGTAAATGGGTCTACGTGCCCAGTTCTTAACTGTTTGAAAAAAGTTTCTTCATGCGTTTATACTCTCTTAAAATAAAGTAAGGGGGAGTAACCAAATAAACTTTATTATCATAGTAACGGCTGGATTACACTTCCTTATGTAACTAGTTTTATAAGTTATTTCCCCTTAGATAGGGTTTTCAGATGCGCATAATTTAGTCAGTTTGTGTCAATGATTGTTTTCATATCTTTGAGTCTGATTTTAAAATGTCGTTGAAGACAGCGATAAAGTTAGTGCATTTAGTTCAACATTATAGTTGTTAGAACCTTTGTTTTCATTATGCTTCAGCTTGGTGCTATTTGGATCTACCTGGTTAGACGACTAAGAGCAACCTTATTACCGCCATCATCTCATGCCATGTCACCTTTCTCCACCTTCGTCTTCTTCTTTCTTTCTTTCTTTCTTTCTTTCTTTCTTTCTTTCTTGCTTGCTTGCTTGCTTGCTTGCTTGCTTGCTTGCTTTCTTGCTTGCTTGCTTGCTTGCTTGCTTGCTTGCTTGCTTGCTTTCTTTCTTGCTTGCTTGCTTGCTTGCTTGCTTGCTTGCTTGCTTGCTTTCTTGCTTGCTTGCTTGCTTTCTTGCTTGCTTGCTTGCTTGCTTGCTTTCTTGCTTGCTTGCTTGCTTTCTTTCTTTCTTTCTTTCTTTCTTTCTTTCTTTCTTTCTTTCTTTCTTTCTTTCTTTCTTTCTTGCTTGCTTGCTTGCTTTCTTTCTTGCTTGCTTGCTTGCTTTCTTGCTTGCTTGCTTGCTTCCTTGCTTGCTTGCTTGCTTGCTTTCTTTCTTTCTTTCTTTCTTTCTTTCTTTCTTTCTTGCTTGCTTGCTTGCTTGCTTGCTTGCTTACTTACTTACTTTCTTTCTTTCTTTCTTTCTTTCTTTCTTTCTTTCTCTCGCTCTCTTGTCTTATCTTTCTTGTCTGTCTGCCTGCCTACCCGCCTACCTCTCTGTTTTGCTCTCTGTCTTGTCTGTCTGTCTTGTCAGTCTGTCTTTTCTGTCTGTCTGTCTGTCTTGTATGTTTGTCTGTTTTGTCTGTCCTTTCTTTCCTTTGTTCGTTCGTTCCTTCATTTTTTCGTTTCTTTTTTCCACGTTTCTTCGTTTTTTTGTCCTTTCGTTAATTTGTTTTTTTGTTCCTTCATTATTTTGTTCCTTCGTTCTTTCATTCCTTCATTCTGGTTTTTTTTTTTTTCTGTTGTTCTTTTGTTCCTTTCTTCTTTTGTTCCTTTGCTCTGTTGTTCCTTCATTATTTTGTTCCTTTGTTTTTTCGTTTTTTTTTTTTCTTCCTTTGTTTTTTTTTCTTCCTTCATTTTTTTCCTATGTTCTTCGTTCTTTTATTGGTTTGTTCTTTTGTTCCTTCATTCTTTTGTACCTTTGTTCTTTTTTTCATGTTTCTTATTTTTGTGTTCTTTTGTTTCTTTTTTTTTTCGTTCTTTTTTTTTCCTTTGTTTATTCGTTCGTTCATTCGTTCATTCTTTCTTTTTTTTTTGGTTCGTTCCTTCATTCCTTCATTCTTTTTTTCATTTCTTTTGTCTTTTTTTCTTTTGTGTCTTTTTTAAACTGTTTGCTTTTTTTTTTTTTTTTTTTCCACTTCTTTCTTTTCTTTTCTTTCTTTTTTCTTCTTTATTTCTTTTTCTTTCTCTTTTTCTATCTGTCTTGTCTTCCTTATGTCTGTTTTTTCTTCCTTCTATGTATAAGTGTGTGTATAGGTAATTGTATAAGTTGTTGTATGTAAATGTTTGGGTGTGTGTGAGTGTGTGCTTCTGTGTCTGCGTGTGCGTGTGACTGTGTGTGTTTGTGGGTTTGTGTCTGTCTGTGTTTGTGTCTCTGCATCTGTTTGTGTCTACTTGTATGTGTCTGTGTTTTTATGCCTGTGTCTGGTTTTGTGTGTCTGCGAGAGTGTCTTCTTTGTGTGTGTGTCTGCCTGCGTGTGTGTCTGTATGTGTGTCTATGTGTCTCTGCGTGTATATGTCTGTGTGTGTTGTGTGTGTGTTTATGCATGTGTGTCTGTGTGTCTACGTGTGCATGTTTGCGTTTGTTTTAGGGTGGGTGTCTGTGTGTGTTTGTTCGTGTGTATGTATGTTTCTGCGTGTGTTTGTGTGTATGTCTGCATGTGTATCTGTATGTTTGTGTCTGCATGTGTTTGTATGTGTGCCTGCGTGTGTGTTTGTGTGTGTATGTGTTTTTGTTGTTTATGTGCGTATATGTGTTTGCGTGCGCGTGTGTCTCCATGAGTGTCTGTGTGAGCGTCTTTGTGTGTGTGTGTGTGTCCCTGTGTGTCTATGTGTGTTTGTGTGTGTGTGTCTGCGTGTCTGTATGTTTGTGTGTCTGCGTATGTGTGGCTGCGTGTGTGCCTGTAGGTTGAGTCTGGGTGTGTATGTGTGTCTGCGTCTGTGTGTGTTTGTGCATGTATGTCTGTGTGTGTATGTCTGTGTGTGTGTGTTAGTGTGTCTTATGCATGTGTTTGTATGTGTGTCTGCATGTGTTTCTGTGGGGGTGTCTGTGTGTGTGCATGTCTGTATCTGTACGTATATATGTGGGTGAGTGTGTGTGTGTGTGTGTGTGGAATGTGTGTGTCTATATGTGTGTATGTATTTTTTATGTGGGTCTGGGTGGGTGAGCTCGTGTATGTGGGTGAGCTCGTGTGTGTGTGTGTGTGTGTGTGTGTGTGTGTCTGCACGAGTGTGTGTGTGTCTGCGCGAGTGTGTGTGTGTCTGCGCGAGTGTGTGTGTGTCTGTGTGTGTGTGTGTATGTGTGTGTGTGTATGTGTATGTGTGTGTGTCTGTGTGTGTGTATGTATGTGTGTGTGTGTGTGTGTGTGTGTGTGTGCGCGCGCGAGTGTGTGCATGCCTTTTACCATCCATGTTTTTGTGTTTTTTCTCGACATTCACACTATGCATATTATTACATGAACATAACAAACTTTATTGATAAAATATAACTGCTGTGTGAAAGCTGGGTGTTCTAAAGGGCCGAATGTAAGACGGGTATGCGTGCCCAATTTGTGAGCCTTTGCAAATTAAGTTCGTTCTGTCTGTATTTCCTTCCTTGTGTCTGTCTTTTCTTCTGTCCGTTTGTCTTTCTGTTTGCCTGTCTGTCTTTCTGTTTGGCTTTCTGTTTTTCTGTTTGTATTTCTGTCTTCTTTCATTATCCTTTCTTCTTCTTCGCGTTGACCTGCTGTAAACAGAAATTATGGTTGTTTTTCTACTTTGGACTGTAGTCTTGTTTCACAGCCTGAGTTTTTCGTGCATATCCGTTTGACAAATGTAGCTTATTTTGTGTACGCACTGTTGATTCATCGCCTCTCAGCCAAACGCACTGACTTGGAAGGAAATATGTAATTCATCGACTCTTACATGCTTGTTGGGGGCGGGGGATCAACCCCCCCCCCCCCAACCCCTACAATGGGGCCCCTGGAATCGACACGGCGAAGAACTAATTCAAAATGAAAGATTTATTTAACTGTGGCATTCAGACAAGGGCACGCTCTTACAGAAGCATCGGTGGGTGTACAAGTGGTTAGTTTGAATGGCCAGAGACCACTGCGAATTGCCTGGTGAAGCAGTCATAGCTATTGATCTGGTCCAGTCAGTGAGGCTGGACACACAGTGGACTGTCCTACGCTGTCATGGGAGTGACAATCTGCCACTCTGTGTTGATTTCCAAACCAGGTAACAACGCGTCTGTGCGAACGTGCAGGAGTGCTCCATCTTGAGTCGGCCAACACTCTTCTTGGACTCACCCAGCCGGCGGCATGCAATAGAACCAGCATCTCTACTACCGTGTAGCTTTCCTGATGGACGCCAGAAGTAGAATGGGACAAGAAAGCAAAGAGAGCTGCAGTTAAACAATTGCAGACAATTATTTGGTCTCGGGAAAACTCAGAAGAGGAAGCGTAGAAAGCAAGAAGAGTTGCATAAGAAAAGGTAGAAAAGTTGAGGCAGTGTGCAGCGGATGCAGAAAATCTTAATGGAGACATTTTATGAACGACACTGGAAGGGATAAGTCACTGGGAAGATTCTGGAAACTACACTGACAAATTTAAAAAAATTTATCGACCTATCTATCACAACAGACATACTATATGGAGATAACAGTATGCAAGACATCAGATACAGAGAAGGAGAAACATTTCTGAAAAGGTTCGTTAGTGAAACCGGGTCCACTGAGTATCACACAGGATACAAGGATATCATTCAGATATAGAAGATACGAAGTTGAAACAAATGTACCAGGGCCAGACATGACTACAGGAACGACACAAGTTAGGAACACTGGAGGGAGATGGCTTTTCCCGTCAGAACAGCATCAGTTGTCCACGACTGGGTGGACCGCTGTATAATCTCATTCCCTTCTTCTTCGTGTTCACTGGCTGTAAACTCTGGCGGAATGTTCTGGGCGTTCGTCCATCTCTTGTTCCAGAACGTGAGTGTTGGGTGCACATCCCTTTTTACAGATCTGACTTATCTGTTTGCAGACTGTTGGTTCCTTGCCTTGCAGGCAGATGCACTCTGACTTCGAAAAAAGCCCTCAGTTAGTCGACGCTTGGGAAGACAGTGGGTCTCTTCTTTCCACCACAATGGGACCCAAGAACCCATACGGGCATCCTAAAAGCAGGCACAGATTAACGACTAAAGGTCTTTACGATTATCACTTTACAAATGACATCGGACAAGGAGCTGGATCGCATGGTTTTCCAAGCTTCTCCAGAAAGTGAATTGGAGGGTGGGGGTGGGGATTAGCTCCTCTAAATGGGTCTAGAGTCTAGGTTATTACTGGCCAGGGAACGATACCTGGTGACAATGCGGCCACCTGTGCTTTTGATGCTTACGAGAGATTCGCAGAATAGACTGGAGACGGTAGTGACAGCACTGGATATGGAGACGGACAGGTGCCAACGAACACGTAATACACATAAATAAACACAGGGGCAACCCTTAGGGACGTAGACACATTAAATATATATATATATATATATATATATATATATATATATATATATATATATATATATATATATATAATGGATCCAACCAAAAAGACCTCGTTCTGAAATGTTTGTGTATTTTAGACAAAGCATTACGGTGTGCGGTGTTTGTAATTGTTGCCGTGTTTATTCCACCCATCTTCTTCTTCTTTTGTCAAAATCTGCTTGTGCCGCTAGGCGTCGCAGTCTATCAGATGATCGGCAACCGAGCCAGGGCGCGCTCAGTCGCTTCATATGCCGTGATGTTATGAAGTCTCAAGTTGTCCGTGACTCCTTCAATCCATTTTCTTCTTGGTCTTCCCCTGCCTCTTGTTGTTTCGATTTTCATGTTGTATGCTCTTGATGCTGGCATCGTTGGTTCCATTCTCATTAGGTGACCAAACCATTTCATTCTTTGCTTCTCAATAAATTTAACGATGGGTATGGTTCCAATAGTTCTTGTAATCACATCGTTTCTCACTCGATCTCTTCTGGTTTTATTCGCAGCCATTCTCAAACATCTCATTTCACAGGTGGTTAGTCTTCTCTCATGTTCTTTTGTTAATGTCCAAGTCTGACATTGATAACCTAATGTCGGTATAAAGATTGTATTTATAATTTGTCTTTTTATCTCAGCTGGGACAGCAGGGTGTTTTAAAATTGGGGCAAGCTGGTATGCGACATTGTTGGCTTGTTGGATTCTTGCTTCAATCTCTCTGTCTATTTTACCATTGGATGTAAAGATACTTCCCAGGTATTTAAATTCTTGCACTTGTTTTAGGCTGTGATCTAGAATCTTTATGTCGATGGTCTGTTGCTCTCTACTTATGCTCATGACTTCTGTCTTTTCAGTATTGATCTTCATATGATGCTTGAGGCAACTGTCGTGTAGTAGGTTCATGTGGTCTTGCAGCTGTTTACTATCACTGTGAAATATGCATTGATCGTCGGCAAAGAGCAGCTCATTGAAGTCCTCCTGTTTATCGACATCTGTTGGTGTTATGTCTATTTTATTAATATTGTCCATAAATATTATGAAAAGTAAAGGTGATAATACACAACCTTGTCTTACTCCTGATGTTACTGGGAACCAGTCTGTGATGCCAGCTCTTGTTCTAATGGCGCTTTCACTTTGTCTATAAATAGCCCTAACACAATCTAAAATTGTTCCATTTATACCGTAGTTTTCAAGAACTTTCCATAATAAATTTCTGTTTACTCTATCGAAAGCTTTTTCTTGATCTATGAAAGCGATGTTCATTTGATGTCTGTGTTCTATTGTCTTTTCGCTAACTTGTCTTAAAGCAAAAATAGCGTCAGTACACCCTCTTTCTTTCCTAAATCCGACCTGTGATGGGCTCAGGATCGGTTCTACAACGGATCTAATTCGTTGTTCCAGAATTTTGGCAAACATTTTTCCTACGTGGCTTAGAAGGGATATGCCTCTGTAATTGTTACAATCTTGCTTATTGCCTTTTCGTTTCCAAATTGGGACTATAAGAGCTCTTTGCCAGTCTATTGGTACAGTTCTTTCATTCCAGGCTTTCCTAAATATGTGGAGTAGCCAGGTGACTCCAATTTCTCCACAAGCCTGTATTGCCTCGGCTGATATTCCATCAACACCTGATGCCTTATTTTTGGGACTGCATCTGATTGCTTCTCTGACTTCTTGTTCGATTATTGTAGGCTGTTCCTCGTTTGTACATCTGGGTGTGAATGGTACTGTTTCCTCATTACCTGTTACATTCAGAAGAGTCTGAAAATATTCTTTCCACCTTTCTCTGATCTTGCCCTCCTCATGTATGGGTTTGCCTTGACTATCATTGACATATTCAGATGGCTGGAATGGTTCATCTCTAGTCCTCATTTTGCAATGGTTTTGTAAAACTGTCTACTAGATTTAGCACAGATTTTGGTAAGATTTTCCCCATACATGATCCAGGATGTTTTCCTTGGATTGTTTAATTTCTCTTGCAGATTGTCGCCTGGCAATTCTGTACTTGATATAATCGTCATCTGAGCGGGATCTTAGCCATTTCTTGTATTGCTCCTTTTTACATTTCACTGCTTGTTTTACTTTATCATTCCACCATGCTGTTTTTTTCTTGAACGTTCCTCCTGTGTATCTAATACCACAGAGTGTTGTTAGGCAGTTCAGAAGAGTGTTCTTAAATTTTTGCCACGCAGCTTCCACATTGTCACTTGATGTTATTAGCTCAGCCATCTTCGCCGTCATTTCTGCCTGTACTTTTGCTTGGTTGTCTGGATTGCTTAAGTGTCTTATGTCAATCATTGAGGTACGTACTGATGTTTTTGGTTTTTTGTTAATTGTTGCTTCGCTTAGATATACGATCAGCGGTCGATGGTCTGTATTTAAAGAGATGTTAGGAATTACTCTTGCGTCTTTTACTAAGCTTCTTCTCTTTTGTCGATTTAGTATGTAGTCCAACTGTGCGGCCTGGCCTGGGTTGCTCCATTTATACCAGGTATTTATTTGGCTTTGTCGATGCTGATAGAAACTATTGGTGACATAAAGGCCATGCTCTGCACAAAGTTCTAAAATACGTTGCCCGTTGTAATTGCAGACTTTGCTGTTGTCTGAGTGTGGCCCGATATATTCCTCCCACGGTGTTCGCCTCTGCCCTATATGCCCATTTAGGTCACCCATTACCATAAGATCATCATTTGCGTGTATCTGACTGATGACATCCGACACTGAGTCAAAGAAGTTATCTTTCTCTTCCAAGGTGTAACCATCATTGGTGGGTGCGTATACCTGCACAATGCTTGTATTTCTTGTTTTCCCGTAGAGTTGCAATACTATAATCCTTTCAGATACATATTCTAAATTCTTTACATGTTTAGCGATATCCGGATGGAGAATAAAACCGACTCCGTGAGTCGCTCTCTGCTCTTTCTTAACGCCGCTCCAAAATATGACATAGTTGTTATGAATTTCTTTTGTTATGTTGCCTTTTATCCTGCAATCTGATATTCCCATTATATCGATCTTATGTTTCATCATGAACTCTACTATTTCTGGTTCTTTATTTGTAAGACCACAAACATTCCATGTTCCGATTTTTGTCGCTTGGCTAGTTTGTTTACAATGAGTGAGAGATGGCTGACCTGTTCTCGAGCCCTGATTGTTGTTACGTTTGATGGATTTTCTAATCTCATATATTGTTTCTATAGCAGATTTTTGTGAACTCTTAAATCCACTGCCGATTTGCTGGACCTGACACAGATTCATCCTTAAGAGAACACTGGAAAACACGTAAATCACATCGAGAACACTGAAAAATTTCACACCCGTTGAATAACACACACTGTTTACGTCGCCATCCCATGCCAGGTTAATATAAATTTCTGTAACCTATGGGGTCATTTCAGTGGTTTGAGATGAATTATGTCCATCTTCCATATTTGTCGATTTCAAGCTGCATGTTAGACATAGCCAATTAGGTCTTTTTTTTTTTTAGTTGATCGTGTATCTTAGTTCACGTTTCCATAGCGAAGCGATTTTTATGTTAATTATTAATTTAGCGTGTTATTCTATCTTTCAATTTTTTTTTCTTTGAGTGCCAATCAGTAAATTGTTTGTTTATATATATATATATATATATATATATATATATATATATATATATATATATATATATATATATATATAGTTTCTACGGCCGTAGGGGCTCCCTCTGTTTATTTATGTGTAATACTTTCTATACGGAACAAAGTAAACTATAGAAAATAGTGTCCACAGAAAGGAATAATAATATACTTCTCATGGACTATGAGGAATAATAATATACTTCTCATGGACTATGCGGAATAATAATATACTTCTCATGGACTATGAGGAATAATAATATACTTCTCATGGACTATGAGGAATAATAATATACTTCTCATGGACTATGCGGAATAATAATATACTTCTCATGGACTATGCGGAATAATAATATACTTCTCATGGACTATGAGGAATAATAATATACTTCTCATGGACTATGAGGAATAATAATATACTTCTCATGGACTATGAGACACCGAACACCACAAGTGTTTGTCTTGACTATATATAAACTACTTGTGGCAATAACTAGCGCCCAAACCGTGGCTCAGACCGTATGTGCCGGTGTGTGTGTGTGTGTGCTCGCCGGAGTCAAGTGCAACAGTTATGCGGTCAGGAATGTGTCATATAATCGTATCGGCTTTCATGCGACCCCAGCGGCCTAGTTGTGTGAATAATAAATACATTGTATTTCTCGACCTGTTTCAGGTTTTGTTGCCAACTCGCTGATGCTAACTACAGGCAGACAGGCGAATCTTACTAATGTTGCTTGAGAGAGTTAAATCACCATTGATAGGCTCATCAAGAGGACTAATAGACTAAAATGGCTGGGGAGAGAAAGTTAAATCACCATGATATGAGGGCTAATAGACTGAAATAGCTGTGGCAGAGAGTTGAAATCACCGTTGATCTTAGATATGTGGTAATAGGTATCTGGGATTTTGATACTTCTAAAGACATTTTACATGTACATCCAGATTCATTATCTGTTTGAATCACCATTGATCACTGGCCTCTAGAGGGCTGATAGACTGAAATAGCTGTGGTTGAGAGAGTTAAATCACCATTGATAACTCTCATCATGAGGGCTAATAGACTAAAATGGCTGGGAGAGAAAGTTAAATCACCACTGATCACTAGCATCAAGAGGGCTAATAGACTGAAATGGCTTGGGGAGAGAGTTGAATCACCATTGATCACTAGCATCAAGAGGGCTAATAGACTGAAATGGCTTGGGGAGAGAGAATATTGAGAGAATGTCAGATGACAGAGAGGATCACACTGTATATACATGGGAGCTGTATAATCGTAGACCACGAGACAGACCAAGAAGACGATAAAGACTAAATGTCCAGACATACCTAAAATGACTATGTGCCATGCTCTAGAAGGAGAAGGCCAACCAGATTCGGTGTTCTTGTCCTAATGTGTCTACCCCCCCCCCCCCTCCAAAGGTACTGACCTAGTGGGTACACGTGTCTAATTGATATCTAAAATGTTCAAACAAAAACAACCATCTTATATAGACACTTACATTGCATCATAATGTATGTTCATATCTAACGTGTATACAGTAATTCCATACAGTGATATAGACCAGTGAAACATTAAACAAGCGATAGCCACCACGATTTGACTACCACAATAGCTATTATTACACCACATTAGTCAGTAATACACCACAATAGTCAGTAATACACCACAATAGTCAGTAATACACCACAATAGCCAGTAATACACCACAATAGTCAGTAATACACCACAATAGTCAGTAATACACCACAATAGTCAGTAATACACCACAATAGTCAGTAATACACCACAATAGTCAGTAATACACCACAATAGTCAGTAATACACCACAATAGTCAGTAATACACCACAATAGCCAGTAATACACCACAATAGTCAGTAATACACCACAATAGTCAGTAAGACACCACAATAGTCAATAAGACACCACAATAGTTAGTAATACACCACAATAGTCAATAAGACACCACAATAGTCAGTAAGACACCACAATAGTCAATAAGACACCACAATAGTCAGTAAGACACCACAATAGTCAGTAAGACACCACAATAGTCAATAAGACACCACAATAGTCAGTAATACACCACAATAGTCAGTAATACAGCACAATAGTTAGTAATACACCACAATAGTCAGTAATACACCACAACAGTCAGTAAGACACCACAATAGTCAGTAAGACACCACATTAGTCAGTAAGACACGACAACAGTCAGTAAGACACCACAACAGTCAGTAAGACACCACAACAGTCAGTAAGACACCACAACAGTCAGTAAGACACCACAACAGTCAGTAAGACACCACAATAGTCAGTAAGACACCACAATAGTCAGTAATACACCACAATAATCAATAATACAACACAATAGTCAGTAATACACCACAATAGTCAGTAATACACCACAATAGTCAGTAATACACCACAACAGTCAGTAATACACCTCAACAGTCAGTAATACACCACAATAGTCAGTGAGAGACCACAATAGTCAGTAAGACACCACAATAGTCAGTAAAACACCACAATAGTCAGTAAGACACCACAATAGTCAGTAATACACCGCATTAGTCAGTAAGACACCACATTAATCAGTAAGACACCACATTAGTCAGTAAGACACCACAATAGTCAGTAAGACACCACAACAGTCAGTTATTCACCACATTAGTCAGTAAGACACCACAATAGTCAGTAAGACACCACAATAGTCAGTAAGACACCACAATAGTCAGTAAGACACCACATTAGTCAGCAAGACACCACAATAGTCAGTAAGACACCACAATAGTCAGTAAGACACCACAATAGTCAGTAAGACACCAAATAATACGCACCTCATGCCATCACTGTCCTGTCCAACCAGAAATGACCTTGGCTCCCAACTTGATACAGCCTTAAATGGGTTCCAGGTACAGTCCTGGAAAGTAAAGGCGACCGTATATTATTTATTGCACAAAAACAAAGTATGGAACAGTGCATTATTGATTATACTAACGCACATTATTAGAGGATACATTAACGATTTCAGTGAAACAATTTAGTGAACAGTACCCAAAAGACGTCACCAAAACAATTTAATGAGCTGTAACATTAATGATTTTGCCAAAACAAATTAATGGGCTCGTGATGATTGATTTCACATGAAAAAAAGTTAGTCATGAAAATGAAAGTACATCATTTGTATAAGTATAATTATGCGCTAAACAAGATGGTGTAGGCGATGGCCACCTTCCTCAGCTGCCAGTGTAGAGAAATCCATAGTTGTACAAACTGAAACACAAACCTGCGGATCCTGTATCTAGATAATAAGAGGAAAAGCTGCCACAGCGGCATGTAAGGATTGGTGCCCCCCCCCCCCTTCCTTGTGGTTGTCTCTGTGTGTCTATGTGTACGTGCGTGCGTGCATGTGTGTCTATGTGTACGTGCGTGCGTGCATGTGTGTCTATGTGTTTAAGATGGTTAACGATTCGACACCGGATAGAAACTTTATACGGACGTGTTAACAATTTAACAGAAACGTGACCTTTTGAGTCTAGCACAGACATGTGACGTTTTCAGTCTCGCACAGACATGTCAGTTTATGAGTCTAGCACAGACATATGAGTTGTTGAGTCTAACACAATCATGTGAGTTGTTGAGTCTAGCACAGTCATGTGAGTTGTTGAGTCTAGCACAGTCATGTGAGTTGTTGAGTCTAGCACAGACATAGTTGTTGAGTCTAGCACATACATAGTTGTTGAATCTAGCACAGGCATGTGACCGGTTAAGTCTAGCACAGACATGAGACCTTTTGAGTCTAGCACAGACATGTGACTTTTTCTGTCTAGCAGAGATATATGCAATTTTTAATCTATTACAGACCTGTGAGTTGTCGACTCTAGCACAGACATGTGAGTTGTTGCACAGTCATGTGACTTTGTTGAGCTAGCACACATGTTGAGTCTAGCACATACATTGCACAGGCATGTGACCGGTTAAGTCTAGCACAGACATGAGACCTTTTTGAGTCTAGCACAGACATGTGACTTTTTCTGTCTAGCAGAGATATGCATTTTTAATCTATTACAGACCTGTGAGTTGTCGAGCACAGACATGTGAGTTTGTTGACTCCACTTTTTCAGTCTAGCACAGACATGTGACTTTTTTAGTCTAGCACAGACATGTGACCTTTTGTGTCTAGCGCTCCCATGTAACCTTTTTTAGTCTAGCACAGACAAGTGACCTTTTGTTTCTAGCGCTCCCATGTGACCTTTTTCAGTCTAGCACAGACATGTGACCTTTTTCAGTCTAGCACAGACATGTGACCTTTTTCAATCGAGCACAGACATGTGACTTCTTTCAGTCTAGCACAGACATATGAGTTGTGAATTCTAGCACATATATATGAGTTGTTGAGTCTAGCAGAGACACGAACAAAGACATGTGAGCTGTGGAGTCTAGCACAGACATGAACAGAGACACGCCAGCTGTTCCAACACAAACGGACACAGACCTGAGTTTTTGAGACTGGCACAGACATGGATAGCAAGTGTGTGTGTGCGCGCTTGCGCTTGCGCGTGCGTGATTGCGTGTGTGTGTCTGTGTGTGTGTGTGTCTGTGTGTGTAAGACTATAACAATTACATGTTACAGTGCTAGTAGAAAACAGCTGCACACAGTGGGTTTTATAAGCGCAGTTATCGATTGAGCTTGGCCGTTAGGACTCATTTTCTCAACGTGCTGGGATATCACATTTCCGTTCCATATATCAGTGTGGCCTGGTACCGTGTGTTATCGTGGTGAATCAGAGCTGTACACGCGTGGGGGGCAGAGACGGGGCTGGCCAAGATGGGGGAACTATTTTTGTGCTGAGCACACAAGTAACAATAGCGAACACGTTTAGACAAATGGCAGACAATGGACATGTGCAAGTGTTGCAGCCAGGATGGGTTTGCAGACAGGCTATCGTGTTTAACTGTACGGTCAAATCACCGGTAGATACACGCAAATGCACACAGGTCACGGTTTTTGTCATTAACTTCACAAACTTCTAGCTCCATCTTGTGTTATGGCAACCAAACAGGCAACAATCCACCGTGTCAGACTGGCAGTCCATATATAAGTCATAGATTCCTCTTCCTCTGCTGCTTCTTTTTCTCTTCCTCCTTTCTTTCCCCCTCCTCCTCCTCTTCTTCTTCTTCTTCTTCTTCTTCTTCTTCTTCTTCTTCTTCTTCTTCTTCTTCTTCTTCTTCTTCTCCTTCTTCTTCTTCTTTTTCGTCTTCTTCGTCTTCTTCTTCTTCTTCTTCTTCTTCTTCTTCTTCTTCTTCTTCTTCTTCTTCTTCTTCTTCTTCATTTTTTCTCCTCCTTCTTTTCCTTCTCCTCCTTCTCCTCCTTCTTCTTCACCATCAATCCTTCTCCTTCTTCTTCTTCTCTTCATTCTCGCCCTTCTTCTTCTCGGACCGTGGTTCAGATAAAGAGATTATGAAAGGAATCATGTGATCCAGTTAAAGAGTTTTATGAAAGGATAACGTTATCCAGATAAAGAGTTTATTGAACGAATCACGTGATCCAGATGACGAGTTTATGAAAGGAATCACGTGATCCAGATGACGAGTTTATGAAAGGAATCACGTGATCCAGATGACGAGTTTATGAAAGGAATCACGTGATCCAGATAAAGAGTTTATAAAAGGAATCACGTGATCCAGATAAAGAGTTTATGAAAAAAAAATCACGTGATCCAGATAAAGAGTTTAAGAAAGAAATCACGTGATCCAGATAAAGAGTTTAAGAAAGAAATCATGTGGCCCAGATGAGTTCATGTGGATAACCTAAGAAAACGTCACTGTTATGGTCGCTGGCACGCCCCAGTTTCACAAATATCCTATGGGCGTTTTCTTAAAATATGACCATTTCACAGTATATCACCGTATCCCGGATATATGACCATATCTCTGAAATATAACAGTATCCCATATATATGACCGTATCATAGAAATGTGACCGTATCCCAACAGTATGGCAGTATCACAGATATATGACCATATCATAAAAATATGACCGCATCCTAGAAATATGACCCTATCGCAGAAATGACTTACACGTTGTAATAGAGAAAGGTAATAAAGTAATAGTATAGACAAGTTGTGAGAGAGAAAGGGAATACCATGACAGTATAGAGAGGCTGTGAAAGAAAAGGGGGTAAAGTAACAGTATAGAGAGGTTGTGAGAGAGAAAGGCGATAAAGTAACAATATAGAGAGGTTGTAAGAGAAACGAGGAATAAAGTGACAGTATAGAGAGGTTGTAAGAGAAACGAGGAATAAAGTGACAGTATAGAGAGGTTGTGAGAGAAACGGGGAATAAAGTAACAGTATAGAGAAGTTGTAAGAGAAACGGGGAATAAAGTAACAGTATAGAGAAGTTGTAAGAGAAACGGGGAATAAAAAAACAGTATAGAGAAGTTGTAAGAGAAACGGGGAATAAAGTAACAGTATAGAGAAGTTGTAAGAGAAACGGGGAATAAAGAAACAGTATAGAGAAGTTGTAAGAGAAACGGGGAATAAAGTAACAGTATAGAGAGGTTGTAAGAGAAACGAGGAATAAAGTAACAGTATAGAGAAGTTGTAAGAGAAACGAGGAATAAAGTAACAGTATAGAGAAGTTGTAAGAGAAACGGGGAATAAAGTAACAGTATAGAGAAGTTGTAAGAGAAACGAGGAATAAAGTAACAGTATAGAGAAGTTGTAAGAGAAACGGGGAATAAAGTAACAGTATAGAGAAGTTGTAAGAGAAACGGGGAATAAAGTAACAGTATAGAGAGGTTGTGAGAGAAACGGGGAATAAAGTAACAGTATAGAGAGGTTGTGAGAGAAACGAGGAATAAAGTAACAGTATAGAGAGGTTGTAAGAGAAACGAGGAATAAAGTAACAGTATAGAGAAGTTGTAAGAGAAACGAGGAATAAAGTAACAGTATAGAGAGGTTGTAAGAGAAACGGGGAATAAAGTAACAGTATAGAGAAGTTGTGAGAGAAACGAGGAATAAAGTAACAGTATAGAGAGGTTGTGAGAGAAACGGGGAATAAAGTAACAGTATAGAGAGGTTGTGAGAGAAACGAGGAATAAAGTAACAGTATAGAGATGTTGTGAGAGGAAAGGGGAATAAAGTAACAGTATAGAGAGGTTGTAAGAGAAACGGGGAATAAAGTAACAGTATAGAGAGGTTGTAAGAGAAACGAGGAATAAAGTAACAGTATAGAGAGGTTGTGAGAGAAACGAGGAATAAAGTAACAGTATAGAGAAGTTGTAAGAGAAACGAGGAATAAAGTAGAGTATAGAGAAGTTGTAAGAGAAACGAGGAATAAAGTAACAGTATAGAGAGGTCGTAAGAGAAACGAGGAATAAAGTGACAGTATAGAGAGGTTGTAAGAGAAACGAGGAATAAAGTAACAGTATAGAGAGGTTGTAAGAGAAACGGGGAATAAAGTAACGGTATAGAGAAGTTGTAAGAGAAACGAGGAATAAAGTAACAGTATAGAGAGGTTGTTAGAGAAACGAGGAATAAAGTAACAGTATAGAGAGGTTGTTAGAGAAACGGGGAATAAAGTGGCAGTATAAAGAGGATGCGAGAGAGAAAGGGGATACACTGACAGTATAGAGAGGTTGTGAGAGAAACGGGGTATAAAGTGACAGTATAGAGAGTGTGTGAGAGAGAAAGGGGATAAACTGACAGTATAGAGAGGATGTGAGAGAGAAAGGGTATAAACTGACAGTATAGCGAGGTTGTGAGAGAAACGGGGTATAAAGTGACAGTTTAGAGTGGTTGTGAGAGAAACTTGGGAAAAAGTGACAGTACAGAGAGGTTGTGAGAGAACAGGGGGATGAAGTGACAGTAAAAAGAGGATGTGATTTAGAAAGGGGATAAAGTAACAGTATAGAGAGGTTGTTACAGAGAAAGGGGATAATGTAACAGTATAGAGAGGTTGTGAGAGAGAAAGGGGATAAAGTAACAATATAGAGAGGTTGTGAGAGAGAAAGGGCATAATGTAACAGTATAGAGAGGTTGTGAGAAATAAAAGGGATAAAGTAACAGTATAGACACGTTGTGAAAGAGAAACCGGGGATAAAGTAACATTATAGACAAGTTGTGAGAGAGAGAAACCGGGGATAAAGTAACAGTATAGAGACGTTGTGAGAGAGAAGGCGGATAAAGTAACAGTATAGAAAAGCTGTGAGAGAGAAAGGGGATAAAGTAACAGATGATGATAGGTTGTGAGATAAAAGGGGAAATACAGTAACCATATAGAGAGGTTGTGAGATAAAAGGGGAAATACAGTAACCATATAGAGAGGTTGTGAAAGAAAAGGAAGAATACAGTAACAATATAGAGAGGTTGTGAGAGAAAAGGGGTAATACAGTAACCTTACAGAGAGGTTGTGAGAGAAACGGAGAAAAGGGGGAATAGATTAACAGTAAAGACACGTTGTGAGAAAGAAAGAGGCTAAAGTAACAATATAGAGAGGTTGTGAGAGGGAATGTGGATAAAGTAACAGTATATAGAGGTTGTGAGAGAACAGGGGGATAAATTAACAGCATAGAGAGAGGGAGTTCGTGTTAAAACTGAGTTGGACATAAAGAGTTAACAAAAACAACTGTATCAGTAGACAAAAGGATACAAAAGCTGGAGTTGTCTGTTGTTCAATGAGATCATCAACTACGATTGTAAAGAAATGAAAGTCTTGGCGAATAAGAAAAAGACATCGATGAATTGTTTGATTGAAAACGCTTAGCTTTAATCTAAAGTACATATTCTGAATTCAAAATGTATTAAACATTATCATCATGTGCTCTGCCAACTGGCGTAGGCGAACACGTATCTCAATAGATCGCGATCCCTCGTTGCAGGCAGCAGCTCTCTTGATGATATCCCTCTATGCTATCGTTTCAGCCCATCCAGCATCGTCTCTCTTGGTCTGCCTCTACCCCTTTCCTACTGATCTTTCCAGTTGTCACGATGTTTTCCAATATCTTTCTTCTCATTACGTGGCCAAAGAGCAGTGTTTGTCTCTTTCTTATTGTTGTATATAGAGATCTATTTTGATTTGCTAGTTACTCTGGTGGTCCAAGGTATTCGTAACATTCGTCTCAGAAACCACATCTCTGTTGCTTCAAAAGTCTTCTTAATTTGTTCACTGACATTCCAAGATTCGCTACCATACAACAGAACAAGTTCTATGTAACATTTTAGCACTTTCTTTCTGACATTATATGAGAGCGATTTATTGCTTCAGATATTTTTCATTTTGTGAAATGCAGCTGTCACTTGACCTATTCTGCTTTTAATCTCTGTCGCACATTTTCCATTTGATGATATGATTGTTCCTAAATATTTGAATTTATTGACTTGGTTGAGTCTGATTTCTTCAACTGAGATATCACAATGTGCAGTTATCTTCTTCTTTGATATATCCATTACTTCTGTTTTCTTAATATTCAGTGAAAGCTCTTTTTTAGCAGTCTCTATCCCCACAATATCCCGCAGTTGTTGTAAATCAGTTGCATTGTCAGCTATCAAAACTGTATCTTCTGCATAACGCAAATTGTTTAAATTGTTCGTCCAACTTGTTCCTGCTTTCCCTATAGAAAGAAAAGGTCTGCGGATAAGGCGCATCCCTGTCTTACTGCTATTTATTAATAGCTTTACGAATCCTATCCTTAAAAACGAAAGTGAATCATGGACATTTGTTAGATTAGTGAAATAGTATCTCGAAGCGACGGAGGTGTAATTTTATAGATGAATGATGAGACGACAGAGGTGTGGTTTTATAAATGAATGATAAGACGACAGAGGTGTGGTTTTATAAATGAATGATAAGACGACAGAGGTGTGGTTTTATAGATGAATGATGAGACGACGGAGGTGTGGTTTTATAGATCAGTGATGAGATTAATGAGACGATAAAAGTGTAGTTTTGTAGATCAATGATGAGATTAATGAGACGATGGAAGTGTAGTTTTATAGATCAATGATGAGATTATTGAGACGATGGAAGTGTAGTTTCATAGATCAATGATGAGATTAATGAGACGATGGAAGTGTAGTTTCATAGATCAATGATGAGATTATTGAGACGATGGAAGTGTAGTTTCATAGATCAATGATGAGATTATTGAGACGATGGAAGTGTAGTTTTATAGATCAATGATGAGATTATTGAGACGATGGAAGTGTAGTTTCATAGATCAATGATGAGATTATTGAGATGATGGAAGTGTAGTTTCATAAATCAATGATGAGATTATTGAGACGATGGAAGTGTAGTTTCATAGATCAATGATGAGATTAATGAGACGATAAAAGTGTAGTTTTATAGATCAATGATGAGATTAATGAGACGATGGAAGTGTAGTTTTATAGATCAATGATGAGATTAATGAGACGATAAAAGTGTTGTTTTATAGATCAATGATGAGATTAATGAGACGATGAAAGTGTTGTTTTATAGATCAATGATGAGATTAATGAGACGATAAAAGTGTAGTTTTATAGATCAATGATGAGATTAATGAGACGATAAAAGTGTTGTTTTATAGATCAATGATGAGATTAATGAGACGATAAAAGTGTAGTTTTATAGATCAATGATGAGATTAATGAGACGATGAAAGTGTTGTTTATAAATCAGTTATGAGATTATTGAGACGATGAAGTGTAGTTTTATAGATCAATGATGAGATTAATGAGACGATGGAAGTATAGTTTTATAGATCAATGATGAGATTAATGAGACGATGGAAGTGTAGTTTTATAGATCAATGATGAGATTAATGAGACGATGGAAGTGTAGTTTCATAGATCAATGATGAGATTAAAGAGACGATGGAAGTGTAGTTTTATAGATCAATGATGAGATTAATGAGACGATGGAAGTGTAGTTTCATAAATCAGTGATGAGATTAATGAGACGATGGAAGTGTAGTTTTATAGATCAATGATGAGATTAATGAGACGATGGAAGTGTAGTTTTATAGATCAGTGATGAGAATAACCTGGACAGATAAAAAGAGTAAACATGTCTTAAAAGAAACTGACTTACGTAGAGAACTGACTGCCCACATCAGAAAGAGCTGATCTACATTCTTTGATTATGTGATCAGAAGGAAAAAACTAGAGTACATGGTGACGGTGGGAAAGTTAGAGTAGAGGAGAGGCAGAGGAAGACCGAGAGAGAAGATGTTGGACAGTTTGACATCATGGGGTGAAGATTCGTCTGTGCCATAATTAATTGAAAGTACACAAGATACAAGGTTGTGGATAGACATGACTACTCACTCCACAGGACAAGGACTTTAAAAAGATATATTTTGACTGTCAACTGTATCAGCATTAGGAAGCTGGATAATTCCTGTCATCAACAAGGTAAAGGAAGGCAAGAAGGTACCCTACCCTATTAAAACCATCAGTGTAGTCCAGTCAGTCAACAAGATAAGGTGAAGCAAGAAGGTACCCTACCCTATTGAAACCATCTGTGAAGTCCAGTCAATCAACAAGGTAAAGGGAGGCAAGAAGGTACCCTACCCTATTGAAACCATCAGTAAAGTCAAGTCAAGCACTAACTTTCATGCTGTCTGATGTATTGAGTCTATCGTGTTGTCTTACGTTGTTAGATGCCGCTTGATAAGTCTTCAGCAGGTATGTCAAACTTGAGGACCGCGGGTCGCTTGCGGCCCTTTGCAAGCACACATATGGCCCGCACAAAGCAAATATATTGCAATAATTTGTATTAGTGAGTTGCCAAGTGTGACCACCGTGAGGACAAAATGTGACCCATATGGCTCTGAGAGAAACCTCAGTTTGACGTACCCGGTCAGTAGCCCCTCGCTGGTTGGTATTTCGCAGACAGCTTTCCCAGAACGTACGCTGGTGAGGCCAGATCAACATCTGCCTATCAGACAGCAGAGTAAGTTTGTCAACAACTGAAACACCGATATGTAACCTACAATGATAGTGAAACACAACTCAGACAGTGCCAGTATTACTTGTCAACTATTCTCTTGAAAAAAAAAAAAACTCTTTTTCTACGCGCTCACCGACTGTAAACACCGTGGAAAAGTTCTGGCTGTTTGTCCACTTTTGGACTCTAGTCCTTTTCCAGAACCTGAGTTTTGCCTACACATCCGTTTCACACAGATCTGATTCAGCTGTGTGCAGACTACTGGTTCCTTGCTACTCAGACATATGCACTCTTGATTTCAAAGGCAGCTCCCAATTTGTACGACATGATTGTGCGTAGGCAGTGGGTCTGTTCTTGTTTTTCCCCCACAACGGAAGCCGGAAGCTCATATGGGGGTTACAAACATAGAAGCTGACTCATTACGGCAGTCAGAAGCTACAGACCTATTTGTATTTATACAATCAAACACTACACATCGTGAGAGCGAGCGGGACACGCGAGCAGGACAACTTAGGATGTTCTAACTGATACAGTGTCTGTCACCAGACATATTACAGCTTCAGATGTCCCAATGTCGGTCTGACAAAATATCACAGCTTCATATGTCCCAAAATTAGTCTGACAAAATATCACAGCTTCATATGTCCCAAAATTGGTCTGACAAAATATCACAGCTTCATTTGTCCCAAAATTCGTCTGACAAAATATAACAGCTTCATATGTCCCAAAATTAGTCTGACAAAATATTACAGCTTCATTTGTCCCAACATCGGTCTGAAAACATATTACAGCTTCAGATGTCCCAGTGTCGGTCTGACAACATATTTCAGCTTCCTATGTGCCAACATCGGTCTCACAACATATTAAACCTTCATATGTCCCAAAATTAGTCTGACAAAATATTACAGCTTCATATGTCCCAAAATTAGTCTGATAAAATATCACAGCTTCATATGTCCCAAAATTAGTCTGACAAAATATTACAGCTTCATATGTCCCAAAATTGGTCTGACAAAATATTACAGCTTCATATGTCCCAAAATTAGTGTAACAAAATATTACAGCTTCATTTGTCCCAACATCGGTCTGAAAACATATTACAGCTTCAGTTGTCCCAGTGTCGGTCTGACAATATATTACAGCATCATATGTGCCAACATCGGTCTGACAACATATTACACCTTTATATGTCCCCAAATTAGTCTGACAACATATTACATCTTCATATGTCCCAAAATTAGTCGGACAACATATTACAGCTTCATATGTCCCAAAATTAGTCTGACAAAATATAACAGCTTCATATGTCCCAAAATTAGTCGGACAACATATTACAGCTTCATATGTCCCAACATCGGTCTGACAAAATATCACAGCTTCAAATGTGCCAACATTGGTCTGACAACATATTACAGCTTCATTTGTCCCAAAATTAGTCTGACAAAATATTACAGCTTCATATGTCCCAAAATTTGTCTGACAAAATATCACAGCTTCATATGTCCCAACATTGGTCTGATAAAATATTACAGCTTAATATGTCCCAACCTCGGCCTGACAACATATTAAAGCTTCATGTGTGCCAACATTGATCTGACAACATATTACAGCTGCATATGTCCCAACATTGGTCTGACAACTTATTACAGCTTCATATGTCCCAACATCGGTCTGATAACATATTACAGCTTCATATGTCTCAACATTGGTCTGACAACATATTACAGCTTCATATGTCTCAACATTGGTCTGACAACATATTACAGCTTCATATGTCTCAACATTAGTCTGACAACATACTACAGCTTTATATCTCTTAACATCAGTCTGACAACATATTACAGCTTAAACTATCCCTACCCTACATGTTACAACCTCGGCCTGACAACATACTACAGCTTCATATAACGTCGGTCTGACAACATATTACAGGTTCATATGTCCCAACCTCGGCCTGACAACATTTTACAGCTTCAAATGTCCCAACATCGGTCTGACAACATGTTAAATCTTCATATGTCCCAACATTAGTCTGACAACAAATCACAGCTTTAACCATCCCTACCACACATGATACAACCTCGGCCTGACAACATATCACAGCTTCAGCTATCCCTACCATACATGATACAACCACGGCCTGACAACATATCACAGCTTCAACTATCTCTACCCTTCATGATACAACCTCGGTTTAGCTTGCCAGGTCCGAAAGCATGCAGAACTGGGTTTTGTATATAAACAGACAGGGCCGTGTGGACAGGATATATTTATTATAAACAAGGTGTTGCCCGTCGCTCGGCAGCTACCAGCGGTCGGCACATTCTCTACACGGCTCTGGCCTCCTGCAGCAGTTTGTTTAGTATTCGTTCAGGCAGAGAGCTACTTTCAGAAAATGAAGAACTATACAGATGCTAACGTGAGCCATTCTGTAACATATTGGGCATATCGTCACATGTTTTCTGCTCTCTTTGTCTGCTTGTTCACTGTCTATCAGTATGTCTATATATGCCTCTATACATACACCGCTCCACAGCTACATAAGACACTCGACAGTACATACACACCCATACCTACATACATACCTCCATACATAGATAAGCACCTCCCACGCAAATATACACTCTCGCTCACTCAGACACACTCACATACAAAAACGCTGAAGCAGACTCATACGCAGACACGTAGACACACTCCCACGCAAACACATTCACACGCAAATACGCACACGCAGATGCACTCACGCACAGACGGGTAGACACACTCAGACGCATACACTCATACGCAGACACGTAGACGCACTCAAACGCAGATACACTCTAGCACAGACGGGTAGACACACTCAGACGCAGACCCACTCACAGGCAGACAAGCGCCCACAAACTCTCACACACGCAGGCACACTCACACACAGACACACTCACACGCAGATACGCACACGTGCCTGCACATACGCAGAAATGTGCGCACAAACGAGTATCACACTCACACAAACACACGCGCCCACACGTGCAGAAGTACACACACGCATAAACACATACACATAGATCTGGCTATGTGGTTTTTATAAAAACTCGGTGAGATAAGAAGGGTATGGGTATAATTTCTAAGGCGAAGGATAAACACAGGGATACATTCAGCGGAAGTCTGACCGACATAACCAAGTCGGATATGTTACAGCACACTATGGCGGGTTTGTTACACAGCACACCAGGGCGGTTGTGTTACGCGTCACCCCAGGGCGGGTGTGTTACGCATCACCCGAGGGCGGGAGCGCTACGCATTACCCGGGGGCGGTGGCGGAAGCGCTGTGCATCACCCCGGGGGGGGGGCGGGAGCGCTGTGCATCACCGGGGGCGGGGGCGCTGCATTGTGCATCATCTGAGGGCGGGGCGCTGCGCTGCGCATCATCCGGGAGTGGGGGCGCTGCGCTACACATCACCCAGGGGCAGGTACGCTACACATCACACAAGAGCAGGTATATTATAACACCGATGGCACAAAATGACAGTGGTTCAATCGAGAACTCCCAAAAAGACCTACTATTTGTGCCAAGTTTTTGGTTTCTGTAGCAATTTGACACCTTTTCGGATAGCGACCCCTCCACTGCACACCGGGCAGAGAAAGGAAACGTGGAGAGAACACTTGCAGGAGTCTGTAAACTGCCCAGACCCACTTGTGCTTGCTGATATACCCTGGGGCCGAGCAGGGTCATCAGATAAGCTTTGAACCATCTCCAGAAGCAGAGATACGAGGGGCTATTAAAGCGCTAAAGGTTAACGAGGCACCTGCGAGTGATGGAATTAGTTCAGAAAGTGAAATAGACAGAAATACACACAACTGCTGTGTAAGATTTTTCCAGAAATCTGGAACCAGGAAGAAATTCCAACAGCAGTGGAAACATGGTATCGTTCTCAAACTACCAGGGAAAGGAGACTGAGGAGATGTAACAACTGGGAAGGTACCCGGCTACTATTCGTTACAAGTGACATCTTCAGCCGGATCATCCATACAAGAATGCCCAGGCACGTCAGAGTGAGGAAAGAAAAAGTAGCTTTAAAAATAGGAAATCTTGCACTGACCTCATTTTCCCGCTGTCTCATTTGCATGCTGTCTCATTTTCACGCTGCCTCATTTGCATGCTGTCTCATTTTCATTCTGTCCTATTTTCATGCTGTCTTATTTTCATGCTGCATCATTTGCATGGTGTTTCATTTTCATGCTGCCTCATTTGCATGATGTCTCATTTGCATGCTGTCTTATCCTCCCGCTGTCTCATTTGCATGCTGTCGTATTTTCATGCTCTCCTTTTTATGCTGTCTCATTTTCATGCTGTCTCATTTTCACATTGTCCTATTCTCATGCTGTGTCATTTTCACACTGTCTCATTTTCATGCTGTCTTATCTTCCCGCTGTCTCATTTGCATGCTGCCTCATTTGTATGCTGTCTCATTTGCATGCTGCCTAATTTTCATGCTGTCTCATTTTCGTGCTGTCTCATTTTCATGCTGTCTCATTTTCATGCTGCATCTTTTGCATGCTGTCTCCTTTTAACGGTGTCTCATTTTCATGCTGCCTTATTTTCATGCTGTCTTATCTTCCCGCTGTCTCATTTTCATGCTGCATCATTTGTATGCTGTCTAATTTTTATGCTGCCTAATTTTCATGCTGTCTCATTTTCACGCTGCCTCATTTTCACGCTGCCTCATTTTCATGCTGCCTCATTTAATAAAGTAATGAATAGGATACTGCAGTATAGTCTTCGTAGATTTTGCAAAGGCTTTTGATAACCTGCGTAGGGGCATTACTATGGCAGATTTTGCCCTACTGTGGCATACCACAGTGAAATAGTAAATACGATCGAAGCAATTGAATTAGTGCAAGCTAGTCTACGACAATCATACAAAGTTTCTTTGTCAGCACAGGAGTTAGACTTCTTCTTCTTCTTCTTTGCGTTTGGTTTCGGATGCTCAGATCAGACCATCAGGTGGGTTGCCTCTATAAACTCGCATGTCAGCTGCAGGTCCTGCAAGGTTCCCCATAGCTTGCTCAAGGATTTATACTCTCTTTTTGTGTGTGTCCAATCTTGCCATTGACTGGCTAATGGAGGAAGTTACAAGAGATAGAAACAGGTGTATCAAATTAAATTTACCTCAGTTTTGGAGATTGTGGTCTAGGTAGATCACGTGATCCTTGTATCGTTAGAGCTGCCGTCAGAACCGACGATCACTGACGGTCACTGTTTTTAGTCGTGGCAATTTTCATTTTGTGTTTTCTACTTTGTTACTGACATACGGTGGCCATTGCATTTTCCTTCATTTGTAGACTCAAATGATATAGTTTTGTCACCCGGCTACTGAGTGGAATGTTCTTCGTCTATGACCAAGATGTTGTTGTGACTAGATTTAGATAATGGAGCGTGGCATGTTGCCACAGAAACGGTGGTGCCCTTATGTGGTTAAAATTGATTGCGCCTGCAACTGCTGATCTGTTTGTAAGTTGAGCTTCCAGCGATGATGAACTGCATTTCTAATATCGGACTGTTTGTGTTAGCACTTCTGATGGCTAACAGAATCTGATGTTCAGATTATTTAAAATGTCAGTTTTTCTTCTCTTCTTTGTCTGTGATATTCTGAAAATTTTCCTATAGCATTTCAGCTCAAAAGCTCCTCTTTTCTTTCATAAGACCTGGGAGATAGTCCACGACTCACATCCGTAGTTGCTACAGGGAAGATGCATGCTCTCAAAATTAAAACTGATTTTCCCAGCTGGTGCTTAACCATAGATTTAATGCTGTTTAAGCTTTGCATTGCTAAGGCCATCCTTATTTTGATTTATGTCAAATAGTGTACATTGCTATTTATTACAGAGCCTAGATATTCAAAATTTGTAACATTTTCGATTTCTTCAATTATTGTTATTTTTGGTGTCAGTGGACATTATTATCGTTTTCCTAAAATTCAAGAATAGGTTTTGAACGTCACTGTGTGCCTAGACAGACATGTTTAACAATTCTATTCCCTGTAGACTGTTCAAAGGGAGAACTGTCATCTGCGTTGCGAAGTACCGAAATATGGTTGCCACCAATTATGAGCAGTTCATAACTGTCATAAGTTTGTCATTTTTTTTTACATTTCTCATTATGTTTTCTGCACATCTATTGAATATGATAGTGAGAGAATGCACCCACGCCTCACCCCCTTTTGCACATCGAACCAATCCGATGTTTTACCAGCTGCTCTGATGGCTGCTTGTTGTTTATGGTAGCTGGAGCATTGTTTCGGATTTTCTTTCTTTGCAGAGGAATATAGATTGTCCTTTTCCATGCTTTAGGCCAATCGCCACAGTTCCAGATCTTCAAGCACAGTGCATGGTAGATTCGGACGCAAGCCTCTCCTCCTGCTTGAATTAGTTATGCTGGTATTTGGTCGCAACATAGTGATATTCCTTTTCCATGCTTTAGGCCAATCGCCACAGTTCCAGATCTTCAAGCACAGTGCATGGTAGATTCGGACGCAAGCCTCTCCTCCTGCTTGAATTAGTTCTGCTGGTATTTGGTCGCAACATAGTGATATTCCTTTTCCATGCTTTAGGCCAATCGCCACAGTTCCAGATCTTCAAGCACAGTGCATGGTAGATTCGGACGCAAGCCTCTCCTCCTGCTTGAATTAGTTCTGCTGGTATTTGGTCGCAACATAGTGATATTCCTTTTCCATGCTTTAGGCCAATCGCCACAGTTCCAGATCTTCAAGCACAGTGCATGGTAGATTCGGACGCAAGCCTCTCCTCCTGCTTGAATTAGTTATGCTGGTATTTGGTCTCAACATAGTGATATTCCTTTTCCATGCTTTAGGCCAATCGCCACAGTTCCAGATCTTCAAGCACAGTGCATGGTAGATTCGGACGCAAGCCTCTCCTCCTGCTTGAATTAGTTCTGCTGGTATTTGGTCGCAACATAGTGATATTCCTTTTTCCAGGCTGCGTTGCTGATCTTACCTCATCCAGTAAAGGCTCTGATTATTTACGTTACTTTCATAAGTTGTTTATGAATTACTTGTCAGATACTCATAGATTTCTTTACATTATTCTTTCCATATTTCCAGTATATTTTTGATTTCTATCATTTATTACATGAAATGATGGCCTGAATTCGTCTTTTATTGTTTGAATTTCTTTAAACATTTCTTTGTCTCTTCATTGCATCTGGAGTTGTTTTATTCTATGACAGGTATTCATAAAAAACTGTTTTTTTTTTAAAATCTCATTTGATAGCTCTTCTAATTTTTTTTTCATGTAGTTCTTATATGCATGGCTACTTTTTCTGTCCCTGCTTGTCTAAAATTTCTTTTTTTTTTCTTTCAGCTGAATGTTTTTTCTGTAATGTAAATCTGTTAATTTTTTTATTTTTTTTTCGGATCATGTGAGCTGTTGATGATGTTTCTTGCTTCACTCATCAGGTGTCATATCCACCTGCATTGCTATGAGTGCTTTAAATTTGTTTTTAATCTAAATGCTGTAATCATTTGGTAAATACTTAAATCAGAACGAATTGGCTTTTTCGCGTTTGACATTTTTTTTCCAGTTTCATTTTAAATTCAAGGAAGCTAACAACAAAATATACTGTTTCTTAAATACCTTTGTAGGGAAAGTAATCGAGAGAAAAAGAAATAGTCAAAGGGATGTAACTCTAGCGAAAGTTTACTTTTACTGATTGTCGCAATAAATAAAGAAACGCACAAAAGCATGTGCACACCAGCGTGACTGTTAAATTAAACATTTTAGTCGTTGTGGTAAATAAAAGTTTAACCCGTACATTGGAGGAGTTAACTCAACGAAATATAGAAAGGGTTAGTAATTTATAGTAAAGACCAGTGTTTCCCAAACTGTTCTTAGTCGCGGCGCATCTAATGATCTCCTTGTGAGATGCAATTTTTAAACTTATTTTCGTCCTTATTAGGACGAAATTTTTTGTCATTCGAAGCCCTAAACTGGCTTTTGCCAGGCGCCGCAATATAGGCAGGCCATCAATATGGCCAATTGTCTGAACGTGGTTTCTGGGACCTCTCCACGGCGATCCTCATCCGCGTGGTGGCACTTTGTGTCATCGGGTGTTTATCGCTTGTGTGATGTCCTGGTGGGGTAGAAAGTCAGTCAGTCAGATGCAATTTTTGGTTATTTGAAGCCCCCACAATGGCTATTGCCAGGGGTCGCAATATAGCCCGACCATAAATATGGCCTAATGACTGAATGCGGTTTCTGGGACCTCTCCACAGTGATCCTCTTCCACATGGTGGCACTTTATGTCATCGGGTGTTTATCGCTCGTGTGATGTCCTGGTGGGGTAAAAATCTACTACTACTACTACGCGGCGCCCTAACCTAAATAAAAGTATGACTATTTGTATGTAAGAGATTTAAAAAAAACAAAAAACTTGTGTGTCTTTGAATACTTCGCAGCGCCCATGTGAGGACCTCGCGGCTCCACGGGGCGCCGCGGCACACAGTTTTGAAATCACTGGTATAGACCATGAGGAGGGATGGGGATCATAGCTCATGACCATATCGAGTGTTGCTAGCAAAACCCGGCCGGTCACAGTTAGACAACTTTCCCACAGTTAGACAAGGGATTTCACCCCCGTTGTCGTCATCAGATTTATTACTTAGTGTTTCTTTTTTAAGACGCTCAGCTTTTTTTTCACCCTACCTGTTTTTTTCCTTGTTGTTGCCCGTTGCATTGGTTTTTACAGCCTGCGTTTCTGTCCTAGCTTAAGTACAGAATCAATACCTTATCCGTGGGGGCTGCCCAGTTTGAGATGAGCGGTAGTTGATCAGTGACATTATAACATGTCTTCCATCGTCATCGACAACCCGTGGCGCCCTCGTCTACACCAACAGACAATGACAACCCATAATTGCTGCCTGTCGATTTGTTTCCGAGACCAATTACGGCCAGGGATGAAGTGCCTCCTCTCTAGAGCACAAGGCCCGGACAGTAATGTAGAAGCCATGTGTTGCCTACGCTTCATGATCCCACTCTAAGCCTGCCTTGTTTACTCTATAAGAAATATAACACCAGTGCGTTTAGAACAAAGCACACCACAGAAACTGCCAGATCAGAAGAACGGTGCTCTATCTGTCCGCTTGTTAGAGCATCTCTTCTAGACCAACTGCCAGCCTCTTGTAAGGGTCTGGTCTGCCCTGCAATAATATAGCGTTTTCAGATTGCATTTCCTCTTCCTAGTACAAGGCCCATTGCGCCCCTATGCCCCAGGCTGTTAGCACAATGTGCGATGTCACGTTTGGTATGCTCCACAATATCATTTATTTAAAACAAAACTTATATAAAAAATCAAATTGTGTACATATTTGTCTGTAGACTACACACCTGATGTCATAGTTTCACCTAAGGACTACACATCTGATGTCACTGTTCCGTCTATTGACTACATGTGTGATGTCACTGTCCAATCTGTCGACTACACATCTTATGTCACTGTCCCATCTATAGATTACACGTGTGATGTCACTGTCGAATCTATAGACTACACATCTGATGTCACTGTCACATCTATAGACTACACATCTGATGTCACTAGCCTATCTGTTTACTACACATCTGATCTCACTGTCCCATCTATAGACTATACATCTTATGTCACTGTCACATCTATAGACTACACATCTTATGTCACTGTCACATCTATAGACTACACATCTAATGTCACTGTCACATCTATAGACTACACATCTTATGTCACTGTCCTATCTATAGACTACACGTGTGATGTCAGTGTCCCATCTATAGACTACACGTGTGATGTCAGTGTCCCATCTATAGACTACATGTCTGATGTCATTGTGTCATCGGTAGACTATACATCTGATGTCAGTGTCCCATCTATAGACTACACATCTGATGTAACTGTGTCATCTGTAGACTTTACATATGATGTCAGTGTCCCATCTATAGACTACACATCTGATGTAACTGTGTCATCTGTAGACTTTACATATGATGTCAGTGTCCCATCTATAGACTACACATCTGATGTAACTGTGTCATCTGTAGACTATACATATGATGTCAGTGTCCCATCTATAGACTACACATCTGATGTAACTGTGTCATCTGTAGACTATACATCTGATGTCAGTGTCCCATCTATAGACTACACATCTGATGTCAGTGTCCCATCTATAGACTACACATCTGATGTAACTGTGTCATCTGTAGACTATACATATGATGTCACTGTCCCATCTATAGACTACATATCTGATGTCATTGTCCCATCTATAGACTACACATATGATGTCAGTGTCCCATCTATAGACTACACATCTGATGTAACTGTGTCATCTGTAGACTTTACATTAGATGTCACTGACCCATCTATGGACTACACTGTTGATGCCAGTGTGCAATACTGTTTTGTTTTGTTTTGTCTCTGTCAGGTGTGACCACACTCACACAACCCTAGTGACATCACACAACCCTCGTGACAGGTGTGACTACACTCACACAACCCTAGTGACAGGTGTGACTACACCCACACAACCCTAGTGACATGTGTGACTACACCCACACAACCCTAGTGACAGGTGTGACTACACTCACACAACCCTAGTGACAGGTGTGACTACACCCACACAACCCTAGTGACAGGTGTGACTACACCCACACAACGCTAGTGACAGGTGTGACTACACCCACACAACCCTAGTGACAGGTGTGACTACACGCACACAACACTAGTGACAGGTGTGACTACACCCACACAACGCTAGTGACGGGTGTGACTACACCCACACAACCCTAGTGACAGGTGTGACTACACCAACACAACGCTAGTGACAGGTGTGACTACACCCACACAACCCTAGTGACAGGTGTCACTACACCCACACAACCCTAGTGACAGGTGTGACTACACCCACACAACCCTAGTGACGGGTATGACTACACCCACACAACCCTAGTGACAGGTGTGACTACACCCACACAACCCTAGTGACAGGTGTGACTACACCCACACAACCCTAGTGACAGGTGTGACTACACCCACACAACCCTAGTGACAGGTGTGACTACACCCACACAACGCTAGTGACGGGTGTGACTACACCCACACAACCCTAGTGACAGGTGTGACTACACCCACACAACCCTAGTGACGGGTGTGACTACACCCACACAACCCTAGTGACGGGTGTGACTACACCCACACAACCCTCGTGACAGGTGTGACTACACCCACACAACGCTAGTGACAGGTGTGACTACACCCACACAACGCTAGTGACGGGTGTGACTACACCCACACAATCCTAGTGACAGGTGTGACTACACCCACACAACCCTAGTGACAGGTGTGACTACACCCACACAACGCTAGTGACAGGTGTGACTACACCCACACAATCCTAGTGACAGGTGTGACTACACCCACACAACCCTAGTGACAGGTGTGACTACACCCACACAACGCTAGTGACAGGTGTGACTACACCCACACAATCCTAGCCTACAGCAATGTGGGCGAGATATGTGTGCTATGGGGATGCCATGTGTCAGGACGTGCATTAGGAAACTACCTTGTGCCTAGGTTGAGAATAAACGTGCTGCAAATCTGTGTTTGTTTGTGTGTGCTGTGTCTGTCTGTGTGTGGTGTGTTTGTGTATGTGTGTTTGTCTGTGGTGTGTATGTGTGTTTGTGTGTGGTGTATCTGTGTTTGTTTGTGGGTGGTGTGTCTGTGTGTGTAATGCATGCAACGGCTGCTAAGAGTTTCCCCACATGACAGTTATGTTCGTGACTCTAGTCAGTGAGTAATAATGCGTCACACACGAACCCTGACACAGTGAATCAGGTAGGTAGGGACAGTGATGGTGGTGGGGGTGGGGTTGCTTTCTTAAAGATTTTCTAAAGTTGGTGGTTGGTAGGGGAGAGGGGTGGCCAAAGGGGACCAAACCTTGTTTAAGTACTTAGTAATGTTTTGGTGACAAACGCTTTTGTAAGGGGGTTGTTCTTGCCCCCTCCTACCCCCCCCCCCTATCCTTCCGGTCGGTTTCACATGCATACACACACAGATACATACAGACACATACACACACACACATACTCAAGTGCCGGCACGTACACATATATATTTCCAAATGTATACATGGATATATTTAAATATATATATATAAAAACCCTCATTCATAGATAAGCTAGTCGCAAGGTATGTGCATTCATACATACCCACACATACACATGCAAACAAACACGCTAAAACAAATAGGCCACTGACACAACAGAGAATGGGCACAACAACTTCATAACTGACACAACAGAGAATGGGCACACTAACTACATAACTGACACAACAGAGAATGGGCACACCAACTACATAACTGACACAACAGAGAATGGGCACATCAGCTACATAACTGACACAACAGAGAATGGGCACATCAACTACATAACTGACACAACAGAGAATGGGCACACTAACTACATAACTGACACAACAGAGAATGGGCACACCAACTACATAACTGACACAACAGAGAATGGGCACATCAGCTACATAACTGACACAACAGAGAATGGGCACATCAACTACATAACTGACACAACAGGGAATGGGCACACCAATTACATAACTGACACAACAGACAATGGCCACACCAATTACATAACTGACACAACAGACAATGGCCACACCAATTACATAACTGACACAACAGGGAATGGGCACATCAACTACATAACTGACACAACGGAGAATGGGCACACCAACTACATAACTGACACAACAGGGAATGGGCACATCAACTACATAACTGACACAACAGAGAATGGGCACAACAACTACATAACTGACACAACAGAGAATTTGCACACCAACTACATAACTGACACAACAGGGAATGGGCACATCAACTACATAACTGACACAACAGGGAATGGGCACATCAACTACATAACTGACACAACAGAGAATGGCCACATCAACTACATAACTGACACAACAGAGAATTTGCACACCAACTACATAACTGACACAACAGGGAATGGGCACATCAACTACATAACTGACACAACAGAGAATGGCCACATCAACTACATAACTGACACAACAGAGAATGGCCACATCAACTACATAACTGACACAACAGAGAATGGGCACACCAACTACATAACTGACACAACAGGGAATGGGCACATCAACTACATAACTGACACAACAGGGAATGGGCACATCAGCTACATAACTGACACAACAGGGAATGGGCACACCAACTACATAACTGACACAACAGGGAATGGGCACATCAACTACATAACTGACACAACAGAGAATGGGCACAACAACTACATAACTGACACAACAGAGAATGGCCACATCAACTACATAACTGACACAACAGGGAATGGGCACACCAACTACATAACTGACACAACAGAGAATGGGCACATCAACTACATAACTGACACAACAGGGAATGGGCACATCAACTACATAACTGACACAACAGAGAATGGGCACATCAACTACATAACTGACACAACAGGGAATGGGCACATCAACTACATAACTGACACAACAGGGAATGGGCACATCAACTACATAACTGACACAACAGGGAATGGGCACATCAACTACATAACTGACACAACAGGGAATGGGCACATCAACTACATAACTGACACAACAGACAATGGGCACATCAGCTACATAACTGACACAACAGGAATAAGCACATCAACTACATAACTGACACAACAGAGAATGGGCACAACAACTACATAACTGACACAACAGAGAATGGGCACAACAACTACATAACTGACACAACAGAGAATTTGCACACCAACTACATAACTGACACAACGGAGAATGGGCACATCAACTACATAACTGACACAACAGAGAATGGGCACATCAACTACATAACTGACACAACAGAGAATGGGCACATCAACTACATAACTGACACAACAGAGAATGGGCACAACAACTACATAACTGACACAACAGAGAATGGGCACAACAACTACATAACTGACACAACAGAGAATTTGCACACCAACTACATAACTGACACAACAGAGAATGGCCACACCAACCACATAACTGACACAACAGAGAATGGGCACAACAACTACATAACTGACACAACAGGAATAAGCACCTCAACTACATAACTGACACAACAGAGAATGGGCACAACAACTACATAACTGACACAACAGAGAATGGGCACAACAACTACATAACTGACACAACAGAGAATTTGCACACCAACTACATAACTGACACAACAGAGAATGGGCACATCAACTACATAACTGACACAACAGAGAATGGGCACAACAACTACATAACTGACACAACAGAGAATGGGCACACCAACTACATAACTGACACAACAGAGAATGGCCACACCAACTACATAACTGACACAACAGACAATGGGCACACCAACTACATAACTGACACAACAGAGAAATCCCGCACGTACATGCCACGTGAACTAGGCTAACACTTCTAGCAGAGGTCATGGCCAAGTCAAGTGTATGTCCTTGAAATTAACTACAGCATTGGGAGCTTTTTATGATACATACGGTTAGAATGTGAATGAATAGCAAAATGATATGAAACATACAGAAGCAGTCTGACCTACCTGCGTGCTATATACAGAAGACAACTGCTGGATAGAGGCCATAGCTGCGGCAACCACTAATGGCTGTCACGTTCCCCTTACTCCCTCCTGCAGGACCATCCACGGGCAATAGACAATGGCAAAATGTGGCCCGGCTGTGGCTGGGGTATGTTTTTATTTGACGACGTAGAGAACAAGAACAGCTAACGATAACTTAACTAGCAACGGTCGCTGGTAAACTGTAGTCGCTGAAGGTTAGCCCACGTTGCTTGTGTGGCGAGTGGCAATGGGCGGCAGCAGCGCAGGACCCCGAGATATAACAGAAAGGTTTATGTTCGCCTCGCTGCAATCCCTGCATACCTTGAATATTTGTATACACGACCAGGCTACGGGCAGCACCGGTTCCTGTTAGAGGTGAATCCGGATAGACAGACATGAGAAGCTGGTTGCCTAGCGAAATGAGATCAGACACAGCACGAACCAGATGTGATAGCCAGGCAGGTCGTAAGAACGCGCAATCTCTAAAGAGGCTTAGTCAAGAACAGTGTCATATGCAGACAGACGGGCAGGCAGACAGACAGACAGACAAACATGCAGACAGACACAAGAGTTATGAATGAAACACATGCGTTAAAAAATTTTTTTTATAATATGACAAGAAAAATGTCACGAACCCTAGATATCATCATCATTAAGTGCCTTGCCGACTGGCATAGACGATGAAGCCTCTGCAAAGCTTGCAATCTGTAACAGCAAGTATTAGTTCACGTGCATCCTCGTGTGGGTTCCGGGGCTCTGTTATAGGGATAAGAAGTCGACTAAGAGTCGACTAATTGGGAGCTTCCTTTGAAGTCAGAGTGCGTCTGCCTGAGAGGCAAGGAACAAGCAGTCTGCATACAAATGAGTCAGATCTGTAAAACGTATGCACACGCAACACTCAGGTCTTGGAACAGGACTGCAGGCAAGAAGTGGACGAACAAACAGAACTTTCCGCCAGAGTTTACAGCTGGTGAACGCGAAGAAGAAGAAGAAGTCCATGTGCTGACACACCTCCACGACCTGACGAAAGGCTGTATGATAGGAAATCCGATAGGACCTTGACAGTAATGTGTCCAGGCATTTCACAGTCGCGTTTTCATTTGATATTCCAGCGCTCTCTCTATCTCCGAATGGAGGAGGTTAGTTGCGTATCCTTTAACAGACCCTGGCTGTTGTGTGGTTTTTCTAGGCAAATTTACGTCCAGTAGTTTGCCATTGCTTTCTGGACGATCGGCTTTCTTGATACCACTGTCGAAACCAACGCAAGGCGCATGGCCCGCAGCTGGGAAATAACCCGGCATCCCGGCATTACGAAGCGTTCGCATCGACTTAGCCACAGAGCCGACCTCTCCGCTTGTACCTATTGTAATTTCCACGGCGCCCAGCAAGAGCTGTTGCTGTCAGCTTGTATTGGTTAGGGAACGGTTCCCGCCGCAACCTGGTCTCTTGTTGAAGATAGCAGCAGACGTTCCAGATATGCTTATTGCTAGTCCCTAAACAGAGGTCGGACCAGGAGTTCGTAGATAGGGACACTGCAATTTGTCTGTGTATAGTGTATTATACAATAATCTATGCACGTTATGCAACGTTTTTAACAGATCGAAACAGCAGCCAGTCAGATTTTCTACTCTGCAGTGCACATTTTCAGATTTTAAACTACTGTAATTCCAACGCCACCAGTGCAAGAACCAGTGTTGACATACACCAAACCTAATTGTCTTTACCAGTTTAAATCCACCTGTAATGCTGTAAACGTGGGTCGAGCTGATCGACGTCCAGAGAAGCGAGCCAGTCAATCAACAATGAACGTCACTCTCTTCATGGCACGCTCCAAAGTCTCTCTCTCTCTCTCTCTCTCTCTCTCTCTCTCTCTCTCTCTCTCTCTCTCTCTCTCTCTCTAGTCCATTCTCCATTCCTGTGTGCAGTCATAGCCAGTGTATCTTCAGTATCCTGTATCCATCTTCGCGGGGTCAGTCTCTGTCCCGTTGTCTGGAAACTGCTCCCTCCATTACCGTTCTCTCCACACCAATATGGCACTTGACATGTGCAAAATACCTCAGCTTTCGGGAGAGGATGCTGTTTATGAGCCAGTTTTCCCTGATGTTCACATCATGCAGGATGTCGACGTGTTTCTTCTTCTTTGTCCGCGGTATTCTAAGCATTTTTGTTGTTTCTGTAGCATTTCAGTTCAGAGAGCTTCTTCACGCTGTTTAGCCTCTGCATTGCTAAAGCATGTCTTTGTCTGACTTCTTGTGAGCGGTCGTTCTTTATTAATGAAATTAAATATCCCAGATTTGTGACATTATCAAGTTGTTCATTAATGAGATTAAATATTCCAGATTTGTGACATTATCAAGTTGTTGTTTATTAATGAGATTAAATATTTCAGATTTGTGACATTATCAAGTTGTTGTTCATTAATGAGATTAAATATTCCAGATTTGTGATATTATCAAGTTGTTGTTCATTAATGAGATTGAATATTCCAGATTTGTGACATTATCAAGTTGTTGTTCATTAATGAGATTAAATATTCCAGATTTGTGATATTATCAAGTTGGTGTTTATCAATGAGGTTAAATATTCAAAATATGCGACATTTTCAGGTTGGTGTTCATAAATAGATGAAATATTCAAAATTTGTGACATTTTTAATCTCCTCGTTGTGGATTTAAATACGTGGTTGGAGTGCTGTATTTACTGTAGACATTTTAGTTTTCCAGATTCAGAAATATATTCTGTTCTTCGCTGAGCTTTTTTGACGGTCAAGAAAAGCGATTGACTAAGAAAATTTTCGCTATGGGTGATAAAAGCAATGCAAAATACTAACAACAGCAGCAACCTAAGAACAACGAATCCGTTGACTGACCAAAATGATCAGCTGTCGGCCTTAGCGCACATTTGAAATCAGGACAATGCATTTAAAATTCTTTGTACCTCAGCCAACCTGGCAATATTGAAACACATGGTGGCATCAACGATAAAGAGGTCCAGTGCAAAATTATGCAAACAAAAGAACATGGTCCTCAACTTGCGATTGCCCTAAATGTAATGTATTTCCTATTTCAGTTAAAAGGATTTTTTGTTGTTGTTGTTGTTGTTGCTTCATTGTAATCAATTGTTTGAGTAATGTGCACCTGTCTAGATATATCAAAATATGCATATTGTGCAATCTATTGTTTATGTCTTCTTTGTTCACTAAAAGCGAGTTAGAACAGTTTCATTTCGTGAACAATTTAAAGCCAGACTGCTTGTCATCATTGCCTAGGGTACAACATAAAATTAAACATTGATCAAATAGAAGTCATGAGTACAAGGGCAGAACAGCAAACCATCGACAACAAGATAAAAGAGCACAGACTAATTCAAATACAAGAGTTTCAGTACTTGTGGCAATATCTACATATTATTGTCGATAAAGAGAAATAAACAAAAAATAAAAACACCAAGACGCCAACGTTACGAAATTGTCACAAATGCATGAAGTACACACAAACGCATGCCTGGAATACGAGACAGAGAGAGAGAGAGAGAGAGAGAGAGAGAGAGAGAGAGAGAGAGAGAGAGAGAGAGAAAGGGATGGATGGATGGATGGATGGATGGATGGATGGATGGATGGATGGATGGATGGATGGATGGATGGATGGATGGATGGATGGATGGATGGATGGATGGATGGATGGATGGATGGATGGATGGATGGAAGGAAGGAAGGAAGGAAGGAAGGAAGGAAAGAAAGAAAGAAAGAAGGATGGATGGATGGATGGATGGATGGATGGATGGATGGATGGATGGATGGATGGATGGATGGATGGATGGATGGATGGATGGATGGATGGATGGATGGATGGATGGATGGATGGATGGATGGATGGATGGATGGATGGATAGATGGATGGATGGATAGATGGATGGATAGATAGATAGATAGATAGATAGATAGATAGATAGATAGATAGATAGATAGATAGATAGATAGATAGATAGATAGATAGATAGATAGATAGATAGATAGATAGATAGATAGATAGATAGATAGATAGATAGATAGATAGATAGATAGATAGATAGATAGATAGATAGATAGATAGATAGATAGATAGATAGATAGATAGATAGATAGATAGATAGATAGATAGATAGATAGATAGATAGATAGATAGATAGATAGATAGATAGATAGATAGATAGATAGATAGATAGATAGATAGATAGATAGATAGATAGATAGATAGATAGATAGATAGATAGATAGATAGATAGATAGATAGATAGATAGATAGATAGATAGATAGATAGATAGATAGATAGATAGATAGATAGATAGATAGATAGATAGATAGATAGATAGATAGATAGATAGATAGATAGATAGATAGATAGATAGATAGATAGATAGATAGATAGATAGATAGATAGATAGATAGATAGATAGATAGATAGATAGATAGATAGATAGATAGATAGATAGATAGATAGATAGATAGATAGATAGATAGATAGATAGATAGATAGATAGATAGATAGATAGATAGATAGATAGATAGATAGATAGATAGATAGATAGATAGATAGATAGATAGATGATAGATAGATAGATAGATAGATAGATATAGATAGATAGAGAGAGAGGAGATAGAGAGAGAGAGACATATTATTATTCATGCAATGTGTGTGAGTGTGAGAGAGAGAGAGAGAGAGAGAGAGAGAGAGCGAGCGAGAGAGAGAGAGACTGATGTTATAACTCATGCAATATGAGTATATGTGTGTGTGTGAGTGTGTGTTTGTGTGTGCGGGTGCGTGAGAAAGAGACAAATATTATAATTCATGCAATGTGTGTGTGTGTGTGTGTGTCTGTGTGAGAGAGAGAGATTTTGGTAATATAATTCATGCAATGTGTGTGAATGTGTTTGTGAGTCTGTGAGTGTGTGTGTGTGTGTGTGTGTGTGTGAGAGAGAGAGAGAGAGAGAGAGAGAGAGAGAGATTGATATTATAATTCACGCAATGTGTGTATGTGTTTGTGAGTCGGTGTGTGTGTGTGTGAGAAAGATTGATATTATATTTCATGCAATGTGTGTGTGAGAAAGATTGATATTATAATTCATGCAATGTGTGTGTGTGAAAGATTGATATCATAATCCATGCAATATGTGTGTGAGTCTGTGTGAGAGAGGGAGACTGATATTATAATTCATGCAATATGTGTCTGAGTCTGTGTGTGAGAGAGAGAGAGACCGATATCATTCAGTGAGAGAGATAGGGAGAGAGACTGAGAGAGAGAAAGAGAGATATCAATATCTATATTAATAAAAATGGTAATTTTCCGAGTTTGTTAACTATAAACTCGGAAACTACTGAACCGATTGCTTTCAAATTTTCTCACAGCGTTGCCTTTGACCCAAAGCGTGATTTTTTGTCAGAAAGTCGCGCAAACCACGAACGACGTAGCTCCAGCAACGGTCAAATCATTATTTTTTTCGTTGCCGGCACGGTTTTATTTTCAGTTGATTGGCCATTTTTGACTGCTGAGCTCTTATTGAAGTTTGCATTATTATATAATTCCATTTCCACTATCTGCACGAGTGCTTGGTAGCGTAGTTGTAACTATTCTACCTATCATGCGAGTGACCCGCGTTCGATTCCCCGCTGGATGATATAATTTTTTTAGCCCTAAACTGGGCGGCTGGCACGTTGTGTTGAGGTTTATGGCTAGGCTGCGACATCTACGCCTTTTTCGGTTTTGGGGTTTCGGCGACATGATGCTCAATGGTTATGTCACGGGTAATCTTCGTTCGCCCTCAAGAGGGCCGTTGCCAGGTTGTGGTTTACAGCTAGGCTGCGATATATGCGCCTTTCGCCCACAGACATCCGATTTCAGTTGAGTCCCTATTAGCCTTCCCGCAACGCTTCTCGATCAAAAACTATTCGGCGATGACAGAAACTGTTAACTAAGACGGCTTACAGTCCAGTTTAGTTTGGGTGGACACGGATGCCAAGGTCAGTTAAAAATCGTTCCTTCGGAGAGGATGAGATGACGGGTGCGGGGTATTTTTTCTCCGCTATTCGTGAGTACATTGTACTTTTTATTGTGGGTTCCATCACTGGTTACGTGATGAAATTTTTTTTCTATGTCGGGGGCAAAATTAAACTAAATAGTCCGTGGCGACAGCATGCGGAGCTAACTCCTCTTTTCTACACCGACCTACACAGACTGTAGTGACATCTTTTGTTGTTGTTGTGATTGTGGTGGTGGTAGTGGTTGCAGTAGTACTGGTACTGGATGGGTGATGTGGTAGCTGTTACACTGGCCACATTTACTTCTCAGTACAAGTTAATGCTAACTATTCAAGTCTGGGTGGACACGGTTGCCAAGCTCAATTTAGTTACAATATTTTGTCACATGGTAACTTTCACATCCTTTGGAGAGGATGATATGATTGGGAGAGGGGGAGGGGAGGGGGTTGATACCAGACACTGGTAACTGAGAGAGCTTAAAACATTAATTTAAAGTTCTCATTTCTTAACTATTTATATTTTAATCATTTCGCCATGGATGATTTTTCAATCCTTTGGAGAGGGAGATATGACTTTGCCAGGTGATGATTTTTCAATACTTTGGAGAGGGAGATATGATTGGGGAAGCCGGGGGGGGGGGGGGGGTTATGCCAGACCCAGTTGGCTGAGAGGGCTTAAAATATTATTTTAATGTTCTTATTTCTTAACTATTTCTATTTTAACAATTTCGCCAAGTGATGATTTTTCAATCCTATGGAGAAGGAGATATGATTAGTGGAAAAGGGGGCGGGGTGGGGGTTATGCCAGACCCAGTTAGCTGAGAGAGCTTAAAATAATATTTTAAAGTTCTCATTTCTCAACTATTTCTATTTTAATAATTTCGCCATGGACGATTTTTCAAACCTTCTGATGGGGAGATATGACTGGGTCGAGTTGAGAGGAGGGGGGAAGGGGATATGACAGACACTGTTAGCTGAGCGCTATTTTCTTTCCTCTCCATTTCACCATTCTGGGCCACAGCAACGCGTGGCCGGGTACAGCTAGTATATATATATATATATATAGATATATATATATATATATATATATATATATATATATATATATATATAGTATGTATATATATATATATATATATATATATATATATATATATATATATATATATATAGAGAGAGAGAGAGAGAGAGAGGCTGATATTATGAATCATTCAGAGAGAGAGAGAAAGCGCGCGAAAGAGAGAGAGAGAGAGAGAGAGAGAGAGAGAGAGAGAGAGAGAGAGAGAGAGAGAGAGAGAGAGAGAAAGATAATTCCTACAATATCTACTATTGTGTGCATGTTAACCACAGTATCAGAGTCAAGAGTTCTAAAGTCCGACCTGTGGCGGTGTCCTGCAGTCTACAAGCACGGTTTGATAACTACATCGTGTTCATTATGTCCTGCAGTCTACAAGCACGGTTTGATAACTACATCGTGTTCATTATATCCTGCAGTCTTCAAGCACGGTTTGATAACTACATCGTGTTCATTATGTCCTGCAGTCTGCAAGCACGGTTTGATAACTACATCGTGTTCATTATATCCTGCAGTCTTCAAGCACGGTTTGATAACTACATCGTGTTCATTATGTCCTGCAGTCTACAAGCACGGTTTGATAACTACATCGTGTTCATTATATCCTGCAGTCTTCAAGCACGGTTTGATCACTACATCGTATTCATTATGTCCTGCAGTCTACAAGCACGGTTTGATAACTACATCGTGTTCATTATATCCTGCAGTCTTCAAGCACGGTTTGATAACTACATCGTGTTCATTATATCCTGCAGTCTTCAAGCACGGTTTGATCACTACATCGTGTTCATTATGTCCTGCAGTCTGCAAGCACGGTTTGATAACTACATCGTGTTCATTATATCCTGCAGTCTTCAAGCACGGTTTGATCACTACATCGTGTTCATTATGTCCTGCAGTCTACAAGCACGGTTTGATCACTACATCGTGTTCATTATGTCCTGCAGTCTACAAGCACGGTTTGATAACTACATCGTGTTCATTATATCCCGCAGTCTTCAAGCACGGTTTGATTACTACATCGTGTTCTTTATGTCCTGCAGTCTACAAGCACGGTTTATCACTACATCGTGTTCATTATATCCTGCAGTCTACAAGCACGGTTTGATCACTAGATCGTGTTCATTATATCCTGCAGTCTACAAGCACGGTTTGATCACTACATCGTGTTCATTATATCCTGCAGTCTACAAGCACGGTTTGATCACTAGATCGTGTTCATTATATCCTGCAGTCTACAAGCACGGTTTGATCACTACATCGTGTTCATTATATCCTGCAGTCTACAAGCAGGGTTTGATCACTAGATCGTGTTCATTATATCCTGCAGTCTACAAGCACGGTTTGATCACTACATCGTATTCATTATATCCTGCAGTCTACAAGCACGGTTTGATCACTACATCGTATTCATTATATCCTGCAGTCTGCAAGCACGGTTTGATCACTACATCGTGTTCATTATATCCTGCAGTCTACAAGCACGGTTTGATCACTATATCGTGTTCATTATATCCTGAAGTCTACAAGCACTGTTTGATCACTAGATCGTGTTCATTATGTCCTGCAGTCTACAAGCACTGTTTGATCACTAGATCGTGTTCATTAAGTCCTACAGTCTGGGAGGTTACGATCGGATGAGAACGACATTTTGTGTCTATTGTTGGATTCACTCCCGAAAACATGGCAGCCGTCGTGGTGTAGCGGCTAGATGCTCGTATGCGGATCCGAAAGTCGTGGGTTAAGATCCTGACGGAGCTAGTCTTGTCTCCGAAATGACGATCAACCGCAGCCCTAAATGTGTACTAGGTAAAGTCCTGTGAAATAAAGGCGGCCGGCATCATGTTCACCTCATCACTACCGAGCACCTATATGCCTAGTACGCCTGTAGGCATGGCAAATGGTGCTTTTACTTGAGGGAAAAAACAAAACACGTTTAACGGTGAAGTTGTGCAGTCACTTTGTTTCAGTACACACACGTTATACCTCATCGCTGTATGCCTATAAAAAATGACACATTTATAACACATCTACTTGCCGAATTTGTGTGTGGTTCTGCGACACCCATTACTCGTGGCTTCCCTTGCTGCGTGTGACCAGCTGAAGTAGTCGTGAAGGAACTGAAATAATCGACTCCTGTGTGTGATGTGGTCTATGTCACTAAATATTATACAACACTGGCGTCTCTATTGTGTTTATGGCGCTGGATTTAAGAACGATCAACAGCCAACGTAGGACCAGAAGGCAACAGTGTAGCAGACTACAGGAAACCACTGGTGTTGTGAGAACATTTCTAGTGCTAGGTTCGCCTAGTTTCCCCCACGCCAAGTGTTCCACTTTTATATGCACTTTTATTATTCGTGCGGTTAGTTAGCCACAGATTGTTCTGTTATCACCAGATCGCTCAACTATAATTTTTTTTTATCAGCTCAGAAGCCAGACTAGCAACTGTGCGCTTTGTGTTAGCAACCTGACCGTACGCGGGCTGGTTACAAGAATGCCGACCATAACTGACAAGTTTCGGCTGAATTTCTGTAAACTCAGCTGGCTCAATGTCCCGTGTAATGTCACAGTATAATATAATATAATACAATATAATATAATATAATATAATATAATATAATATAATATAATATAATATAATATAATATAATATAATATAATATAATATAATATAATATAATATAATATAATATAATATAATATAATATAATATAATATAATATAATATATGTAATGTAATGTAATATAAATAATATAATATAATATAATTATTATTATATAATATTGTATGATATATTGTAATATATTATAGCATAATATGATATACTATCATCACCATCACCATGTGCCCGGCCTACTGGCGTAGGCGCTCATGCGTCTCCACAGATCACGATCCCTGGTTGCCTAGAACAGCTCTCTGGATGATATCCCTCCATGCCATCGTTTCAGCCCTTCCAGCATAATCTCTTGGTCTGCCTCTACCCGTTTTTCCACTGATCTTTCCAGTTCTCACTATGTTCTCCAATATCTTTCTTCTCATTACGTGGCCAAAGAACAGTGTTTGTCTCTTTCTTATTGTTGTATATAGAGATCTACGTTCATTAGCTTCTTTCAAGCAATCGCTGCTAGTTATTCTGACCGTCCAACAAGGTATTCGTTATATTCGTCTCTGAAACCACATCTCTGTTGTTTCCATATTCTACCTAATTTGTTCACTGACATTCCAAGATTCGTTGCCATACAGCAGAACAGGTTCTATGTAACGTTTTAGCACCATCTTTCTGACATTAAATTAGAGCGATTTATTGCATAAAGTATTTTTCATTTTAATGTAATATAATATAATATAATATAATATAAATATAATATAATATAATAAATATAATATAATATAATATAATATAATATAATATAATATAATATAATATAATATAATATAATATAATATAATATAATATAATATAATATAATATAATATAATATAATATAATATAATATAATATAATATTATATAATATAATATAATATAATATAATATAATATAATATAATATAATATAATATAATACAATACAATACAATATAATATAATATAATATAATATAATATAATATAATATAATATAATATAATATAATATAATATAATATAACATGATATAATACAAAACGATACAATGTAATGTAATGTAATACAACACAAGGCAACACAACATAATATAATAAAAGAGAAAGAGTCTGGCTTTACACTTGCATCTAGAAAAGAGCCGCCAAAGTGTATGTTTGTAGTTTCTCCCCTCCACATCGGAAATGTATCTATATAAAAGAGATAAGAAATACATCAATTTAAAAGGAGTCGAGAAATATATCTGTATAACAGAGATGATACACATACGACATAAGTAAGTTACAAGTAGTTGTTTAAAAAAAATAAAGACGATAACAACTTGAAAACCGTTTATTTGTACTGTCCTTTTATTTTTCAACATAATTTACACTAATACTGATACATTTGTCCCATCGTTTTATCAGTCCTCCCAAACGTGCTGCGTTCTCTGTTTCTAAACCATATTGTCACTTCACTTTCAACTCCTGCGTCATTCGTGAAATAATCTCCCGCCAAAGTATGTTTTCAGTGGACCAAAATCACGTGAGCACCCTATTACAGCGGCTACAGAGTCAATCGTTACTCGCCTATACCTCTAATCATCTTCTTCTCACCCCCTCCAGCCACTCCGCTGCACGGATGCATCTGTTGCAATCTTGACAGGATGAACAGATCGGATTTCAACAACAATCGTAGAGCATCCTTGAGGAAAATTCTGTACCCAGCTATGCACCGCTTTACAGGATAAACATTTGCCATCATAAACAGTAAGCATTTCCTAATGAATGTCCTCTGCAAGCAGCCCTTTTGTGCCCCCTGCCCCCACCCCCACCCAAAAAAAAAAAGCGAACAACAGCATGCTGTTCTTTGAGGGTAAACTCCGTAAAAACACTCGCCATTTTGTTTATGTGTTGCGCATGCGCATGCAACAACTAGCGTCACCTAACGAACGGGTTCATGAAGTTCGATTTGCTGTCACCTAATGTCAGCTACGAAAACTACAAACTACATCTTCCTGACTTCTCATAACCTTTGCGACTTACTTATTGACTTCGCCTGGTATCTTTATAAAACAGTTTTATGTTGAATTGAGAATCGACATCACAGCACTCTGGACTCTCCCATAATTGCTCAGTCCCAATCTTTAGCAGCAAGCGAAGAGTTCCAATTCAGATGTTACCAGTAACAGTCTGATGGTATATCCGTCTCATCTTTCCCCTGAGTGTTGAGCGTCGGCCAGATCCCCTGGTAATTCCTCGCAGTGCCATTCTCCTCAGACCGTAATGATCTACCTGCATCTCTGCACTGTTCAGTCGCTCCCAAAGGTCCCTTAAAATATATAATTTGTCATACATCAGATCACCACAAGGTGATGCAGAGCGGCCAGAAAATTGTTGAGAAATGTATCTATATAAAACAGACGAGAAATATATCTGTAAAAAACAGATGAGTAATATTTCGATATAAGTACTTGTGTACAGACAAGAAGCGTAACTTATTTCATGGGTGTAGACAAATGTCATATGTATAGACACAAACTGTATCTTGTGTCGTGTGTGTAGACAAGAACCGTAACTTATGTCATGTGTGTAGACAAAAACTGTATCTTGTGTCGTGTGTGTAGACAAGAACTGTATCTTGTGTGGTGTGTGTAGACAAGAACCGTAACTTATGTCATGTGTGTAGACAAAAACTGTATCTTGTGTCGTGTGTGTAGACAAGAACCGTTACTTATGTCATGTGTGTAGACAAGTTCTGTATCTTGTGTCGTGTGTATAGAAAAGATCTTGTGTCGTGTGTGTAGACAAGAACTGTATCTTGCGTCGTATGTGTAGACAAGAACCGTAACATATGTCATGTGTGTAGACAAGAAAAGTAACTTTTGGCATGTGTTTAGACAAGAACCGTAACTTATGTCATGTGTGTAGACAAGAACCGTAACTTATGTCAGGTGTGTAGACAAGAACAGCAACTTTTCCCGTGTGTGTAGACAAAAACCGTAACTTATGTCATGTGTGTAGACAAAAACCGTAACTTATGTCATGTGTGTAGACAAGAACCATAACTTATGTCATGTGTGTAGACAAGAACGCTACTTTTGTCGTGTGTGTAAACAAGAACCGTAACTTTTGTCATGTGTGTAGATAAGAACCGTAACTTTTGTCATGTGTGTAGACAAGAACCGTTACTTATGTCATGTGTGTAGACAAGAACCGTAACTTATGTCATGTGCGTAAACAAGAACCGTAATTTTTGTCGTGTGTATAGACAAGAACCGTAAATTTTTTCATGTGTGTAGACAAGAACCGTAACTAATGTCATGTGTGTAGACAAGAACCGTAACTAATGTCATGTGTGTAGACAAGAACCGTAACTTATGTCATGTGGGTAGACAAGAACCGTAACATATGTCATGTGTTTAGACAAGAGCCGTAACTTATGCCATGTGTGTAGACAAGAACCGTAACTTATGTCATGTGTGTAGACAAACACAGCAACTTTTACCGTGTGTGTAGACAAGAACCGTAACTTATGTCATGTGACAAGAATCATAACTTTTGTCGTGTGATTATACAAGAACCATGTCTTGTGTCGTGTGTGTAAGCCAGAACCATATCTTGCGTCCTGTGTGTAAGCCAGAACCCTATCTTGTGTCGTGTGTGTAAGCCAGAACCATATCTTGTGTCGTGTGTGTAAGCCAGAACCACATCTTGTGTCTGTGTAAACAAGGACTATATCTGGTGTCGTATGTGTAGACAAGAACTATATCTTGTGGCGTGTGTGTAAGCCAGAACCATATCTGGTGTCGTGTGTGTAGACAAGAACCATATCTTGTGTCGTGTGTGTAAACAAGAATCTTATCTTGTGTCGTGTGTGTAGACAAGAACCATATCTTCTGGCGTGTGTGTAGACAAGAACCATATCTTGTGTTGTGTGTGTAAACAAGAATCTTACCTTGTGTCGTGTGTGTAGACAAGAACCATATCTTCTGGCGTGTGTAAACAAGAACCATATCTTGTGTCGTGTGTGTAAACAAGAATCTTATCTTGTGTCGTGTGTGTAAACAAGAACCATATCTTGTGTCGTGTGTGTAAACAAGAACCATATCTTGTGTCGAGTATGTAGACAAGAACCATATCTTGTGTCGAGTTTGTAGACAAGAACCATATCTTCTGTCGTGTGTGTAGACAAGAACCATATCTTCTGTCGTGTGTGTAGACAAGAACCATATCGTGTGTCGTGTGTGTAGACAAGAACCATATCTTGTGTTGTGTGTGTAGACAAGAACCATATCGTGTGTCGTGTGTGTAGACAAGAACCATATCGTGTGTTGTGTGTGTAGATATGAAACAATCCAAATTGCTTCATCTTGTTCTTCTGGGTTCCCGGTTCTACATTCGGGTGGAAACGTTATGGGTTGTTCATCCGCCTGCTTTTCAGGCAGATACGCTCTGACTTCCAAAGAAACGCCCCTAATTAGTCGACTTCTACGACATGCTTGTTGGGACAAGGGGAAGGGGGGTTGGAGGGGTCAGTAGGTCTGTTAATTGTATCCCTACAATAGGGTCTCGGAACCCACGCGTGGAATCATGCAAGCGGCGTTAGGTAGAAACGTATCGTTAACATTATGAGCTGTGTTCAAGAAGAATGTCGGGAATGCACGGGAAGATAGACTATCCCAACCTGGCATGGGTTTTTCTGTCTTGATTAATGACCCTTGCCAGAGCCGGCTTGCGAATGTGGGTCAAGCTAGGGCCAGAATTTCTTTTTAGGCGTTTTATTTCGACTTTCCCTTCACTGTCTCTTACATATGTATTTAAACATATTCTTCCGTTCTGTCTCTGTCTCTCTCCCTCCTGTCTCTGTCTCTCTCCCTCTCTCTTTCTCTCTCTTCGCTTTCTGTATTTGCATCTCTTTCTTACATGTTCATAAAAAGTCTCCTCCTCCCCCCCCCCCCCTCTGTCTTGACCTGTCATGTCATATCTTTCTCTCGCTCACACGCACGCGTGCGCACATGCACACACATATGCACACACATAAACGCACATGCGCACAAACAAATGCACACAATCATACACACAGATGCGGACACACACACAACATACACACACGTACTCTTGCACACACATCCACACACATACATACACACACACAAACATGCACACACACATACAACATTCACATACATACGTACATGCATACATACACACGTGTACACTCAACGATACGCACGCTGACACATATGCACACACACATGCAAACACATGTAAATACATGCACACACACGTATATGCATACACACACATGCATACACAGAAAACACATGCACACACACATGCAAACAAACACACAGATATATATACACACACACACAAACACACATAGATATATTTAAGCATCCGAATGCCAAGATAATAAACAAACGTCCACTTTCAAGTGTCAATAAACACTGAGTTACTGAAGTATGAAGTTTACAAACACTACATGTCATTCTTGCTTCACTCTTTTGCCGCCACGACTACACATGGGTTAGTTTGACGTTACAGTTTCCCCAAATAGAGTAGGTCACCTTTCATTCACCAGTTTGTTGGGCTGGTCGACTTTCCCGAAGGTTAGGGGTTTGTGCCACTCTCTTGTTTGGTTTCTGCGATGTCTTGCATTTACATTTTTATTCCGAGAAAGACAACGCCTGTAACATAGGTTGCAGCACTCTCTGGGGAAAGAGGGAGGTTGTGCTAGACCCAGTTTCTTCATGTTTTTGAAGTCTTTAAAGCGCTGACAACACGCGATATCAACGGTATTGCGGAACACCCCCGTAACCGTGTGCGAAGGTTACGGGCTCAGGAACTACACATCAGAAGTAAGCTACTGTGTATATGGGCGGGATCTTCGGAGACTAACGTCGAACTGACCCTAAACTGTACCACTACCTTACTTTCGTTGTCTATCGTTCCCCCCCTCCCTTTTTCTCAAATTTGATCGAAGCAACTACCGCCCCCTAAATACCAACCCCCCCCCCCCCCAAAATTTGATCGCGGCAAGAACTGCCTCTAGTCTAGACGGTCGCAGCGCCTCCCTCCCCAAATTGTATGGAAGCAGCTAGTGCCCACCTCCACCGGTCTGTCCCAGTGCCCTTCTCTCCCCTCCCCCGTACATCTGTCAAATAGATGCGACAGTCTTAAAACTGAGTGAAGTGAGGAATGACCATTGTATCTGGCCGAGGTTTAGCGCTGGGGGCGGGGGGCAAGGGGGTGGGGGGGGGGGAGAACAGAACAAATTGAATTGGGTTCTGGGACATGTTCTAGAGGTGCATTCTGACCAAAACTATCCTTACTTTCTGTTTCTCTTGTTGCCGAATCTATTGTGCTCTTCTTTTTAATCATACTTTTGTTGTAGTTGGGATCTGTGGAAGAGCATAGTGGTCTTGTCGTATACTTAAGGATTGGCGTGGTGATAGTAAACTTGCCGTGTACTTAAGGATTGGCGTGGGGATAGTAAACTTGTCGTGTACTTAAGGATTGGCGTGGGGATAGTAAACTTGTCGTATACTTAAGGATTGGCGTGGGGATAGTAAACTTGCCGTGTACTTAAGGATTGGCGTGGGGATAGTAAACTTGTCGTGTACTTAAGGATTGGCGTGGGGATAGTAAACTTGTCGTATACTTAAGGATTGGCGTGGGGATAGTAAACTTGCCGTATACTTAAGGATTGGCGTGGGGATAGTAAACTTGTCGTATACTTAAGGATTGGCGTGGGGATAGTAAACTTGTCGTATACTTAAGGATTGGCGTGGGTATAGTAAACTTGCCGTGTACTTAAGGATTGGCGTGGGGATAGTAAACTTGTCGTGTACTTAAGGATTGGCGTGGGGATAGTAAACTTGCCGTGTACTTAAGGATTGGCGTGGGGATAGTAAACTTGCCGTGTACTTAAGGATTGGCGTGGGGATAGTAAACTTGCCGTGTACTCAAGGATTGGCGTGGGGATAGTAAACTTGTCGTGTACCTAAGGATTGGCGTGGGGATAGTAAACTTGTCGTGTACTTAAGGATTGGCGTGGGGATAGTAAACTTGCCGTGTACTTAAGGATTGGCGTGGGGATAGTAAACTTGTCGTGTACTTAGGATTGGCGTGGGGATAGTAAACTTGTCGTATACTTAAGGATTGGCGTGGGGATAGTAAACTTGTCGTGTACTTAAGGATTGGCGTGGGGATAGTAAACTTGTCGTGTACTTAAGGATTGGCGTGGGGATAGTAAACTTGCCGTGTACTTAAGGATTGGCGTGGGGATAGTAAACTTGCCGTATACTTAAGGATTGGCGTGGGGATAGTAAACTTGTCGTATACTTAAGGATTGGCGTGGGGATAGTAAACTTGTCGTATACTTAAGGATTGGCGTGGGGATAGTAAACTTGTCGTATACTTAAGGATTGGCGTGGGGATAGTAAACTTGCCGTGTACTTAAGGATTGGCGTGGGGATAGTAAACTTGCCGTGTACTTAAGGATTGGCGTGGGGATAGTAAACTTGCCGTATACTTAAGGATTGGCGTGGGGATAGTAAACTTGCCGTGTACTTAAGGATTGGCGTGGGGATAGTAAACTTGTCGTGTACTTAAGGATTGGCGTGGGGATAGTAAACTTGTCGTATACTTAAGGATTGGCGTGGGGATAGTAAACTTGCCGTATACTTAAGGATTGGCGTGGGGATAGTAAACTTGTCGTATACTTAAGGATTGGCGTGGGGATAGTAAACTTGTCGTGTACTTAAGGATTGGCGTGGGGCTAGTAAACTTGCCGTGTACTTAAGGATTGGCTTGGGGATAGTAAACTTGTCGTGTACTTAAGGATTGGCGTGGGGATAGTAAACTTGCCGTGTACTTAAGGATTGGCGTGGGGATAGTAAACTTGCCGTGTACTTAAGGATTGGCGTGGGGATAGTAAACTTGCCGTGTACTTAAGGATTGGCGTGGGGATAGTAAACTTGCCGTGTACTTAAGGATTGGCGTGGGGATAGTAAACTTGTCGTGTACTTAAGGATTGGCGTGGGGATAGTAAACTTGCCGTGTACTTAAGGATTGGCGTGGGGATAGTAAACTTGTCGTGTACTTAAGGATTGGCGTGGGGATAGTAATCTTGTCGTATACTTAAGGATTGGCGTGGGGATAGTAAACTTGTCGTGTACTTAAGGATTGGCGTGGGGATAGTAAACTTGTCGTGTACTTAAGGATTGGCGTGGGGATAGTAAACTTGCCGTGTACTTAAGGATTGGCGTGGGGATAGTAAACTTGTCGTATACTTAAGGATTGGCGTGGGGATAGTAAACTTGTCGTATACTTAAGGATTGGCGTGGGGATAGTAAACTTGTCGTATACTTAAGGATTGGCGTGGGGATAGTAAACTTGCCGTGTACTTAAGGATTGGCGTGGGGATAGTAAACTTGCCGTGTACTTAAGGATTGGCGTGGGGATAGTAAACTTGCCGTATACTTAAGGATTGGCGTGGGGATAGTAAACTTGCCGTGTACTTAAGGATTGGCGTGGGGATAGTAAACTTGTCGTATACTTAAGGATTGGCGTGGGGATAGTAAACTTGTCGTGTACTTAAGGATTGGCGTGGGGATAGTAAAATTGCCGTGTACTTAAGGATTGGCGTGGGGATAGTAAACTTGCCGTGTACTTAAGGATTGGCTTGGGGATAGTAAACTTGTCGTGTACTTAAGGATTGGCGTGGGGATAGTAAACTTGCCGTGTACTTAAGGATTGGCGTGGGGATAGTAAACTTGCCGTGTACTTAAGGATTGGCGTGGGGATAGTAAACTTGCCGTGTACTTAAGGATTGGCGTGGGGATAGTAAACTTGCCGTGTACTTAAGGATTGGCGTGGGGATAGTAAACTTGTCGTGTACTTAAGGATTGGCGTGGGGATAGTAAACTTGCCGTGTACTTAAGGATTGGCGTGGGGATAGTAAACTTGTCGTGTACTTAAGGATTGGCGTGGGGATAGTAAACTTGTCGTATACTTAAGGATTGGCGTGGGGATAGTAAACTTGTCGTGTACTTAAGGATTGGCGTGGGGATAGTAAACTTGTCGTGTACTTAAGGATTGGCGTGGGGATAGTAAACTTGCCGTGTACTTAAGGATTGGCGTGGGGATAGTAAACTTGTCGTATACTTAAGGATTGGCGTGGGGATAGTAAACTTGTCGTATACTTAAGGATTGGCGTGGGGATAGTAAACTTGTCGTATACTTAAGGATTGGCGTGGGGATAGTAAACTTGCCGTGTACTTAAGGATTGGCGTGGGGATAGTAAACTTGCCGTGTACTTAAGGATTGGCGTGGGGATAGTAAACTTGCCGTATACTTAAGGATTGGCGTGGGGATAGTAAACTTGCCGTGTACTTAAGGATTGGCGTGGGGATAGTAAACTTGCCGTGTACTTAAGGATTGGCGTGGGGATAGTAAACTTGCCGTATACTTAAGGATTGGCGTGGGGATAGTAAACTTGCCGTATACTTAAGGATTGGCGTGGGGATAGTAAACTTGTCGTATACTTAAGGATTGGCGTGGGGATAGTAAACTTGTCGTATACTTAAGGATTGGCGTGGGGATAGTAAACTTGTCGTGTACTTAAGGATTGGCGTGGGGATAGTAAACTTGCCGTGTACTTAAGGATTGGCGTGGGGATAGTAAACTTGCCGTGTACTTAAGGATTGGCGTGGGGATAGTAAACGTGCCGTATACTTAAGGATTGGCGTGGGGATAGTAAACTTGCCGTGTACTTAAGGATTGGCGTGGGGATAGTAAACTTGCCGTGTACTTAAGGATTGGCGTGGGGATAGTAAACTTGCCGTGTACTTAAAAAAAAGGGGGGGGGGGACGGAGAGTTAGTGAATTTGCCATATACTCAAGGGGGGAGGGGTTGTAGTGAACTTGCCATATACTCAACGGGCATACAAAAGTTAGAGGCCACTGGTCTGGAAGTAGGTCAACTATCTGTAGAACACAAGCCTGATTATGTGATCACTGGCTGAGCGTTAACTGTCTGAGGCAGTCTCCCTGACGTGTCTACCACAGAGTGTGTGGTGTACAGACTTCTCGACAAGAGTGACACTGTGTGTGGGGTACAGACTTTTCGACAAGAGTGACACTGTGTGTCGTGTACAGACTTTTCCACAAAAGTGACACGGTGTGTGGTGTAGACTTCCCCAACAAAAGTGACACGGTGTGTGGTGTAGACTTCCCCGACAAAACTGACACGGTGTGTGGTGTAGACTTCCCAACAAAAGTGACACGGTGTGTGGTGTAGACTTCCCCGACAAAAGTGACACGGTGTGTGGTGTAGACTTCCCCGACAAAAGTGACACAGCGTGTGGTGTAGACTTGCCCGACAAAAGTGACACGGTGTGTGGTGTAGACTTCCCAACAAAAGTGACACAGCGTGTGGTATAGACTTCCCCGACAAAAGTGACACGGTGTGTGGTGTAGACTTCCCAACAAAAGTGACACGGTGTGTGGTGTAGACTTCCCCGACAAAAGTGACACGGTGTGTGGTGTAGACTTCCCCGACAAAAGTGACACGGTGTGTGGTGTAGACTTCCCAACGAGAGTGACGCGGTGTGTGGTGTAGACTTCCCCGACAAAAGTAACACGGTGTGTGGTGTAGACTTCCCTGACAAAAGTAACACGGTGTGTGGTGTAGACTTCCCCGACAAAAGTGACACGGTGTGTGGTGTAGACTTCCCAACAAAAGTGACACGGTGTGTGGTGTAGACTTCCCAACAAAAGTGACACGGTGTGTGGTGTAGACTTCCCAACAAAAGTGACACGGTGTGTGGTGTAGACTTCCCAACAAAAGTGACACGGTGTGTGGTGTAGACTTCCCAACAAAAGTGACACGGTGTGTGGTGTAGACTTCCCGACAAAAGTAACACGGTGTGTGGTGTAGACTTTCCGACAAAAGTGACACGGTGTGTGGTGTGGACTTCCCCGACAAAAGTGACACGGTGTGTGGTGTAGACTTCTCGACAAAAGTGACACAGCGTGTGGTGTAGACTTCCCCGACAAAAGTGACACGGTGTGTGGTGTAGACTTCCCAACAAAAGTGACACGGTGTGTGGTGTAGACTTCCCCGACAAAAGTGACACGGTGTGTGGTGTAGACTTCCCCGACAAAAGTGACACGGTGTGTGGTGTAGACTTCCCAACAAGAGTGACGCGGTGTGTGGTGTAGACTTCCCGACAAAAGTAACACGGTGTGTGGTGTAGACTTCCCCGACAAAAGTAACACTGTGTGTGGTGTAGACTTCCCCGACAAAGTGACACGGTGTGTGGTGTAGACTTCCCAACAAAAGTGACACGGTGTGTGGTGTAGACTTCCCAACAAAAGTGACACGGTGTGTGGTGTAGACTTCCCAACAAAAGTGACACGGTGTGTGGTGTAGACTTCCCAACAAAAGTGACACGGTGTGTGGTGTAGACTTCCCGACAAAAGTAACACGGTGTGTGGTGTAGACTTCCCGACAAAAGTGACACGGTGTGTGGTGTAGACTTCCCCGACAAAAGTGACACGGTGTGTGGTGTAGACTTCCCCGACAAAAGTGACACGGTGTGTGGTGTAGACTTCCCGACAAAAGTGACAAGGTGTGTGGTGTAGACTTCCCCGACAAAAGTGACACGGTGTGTGGTGTACAGACATCCAGACAAGTGTGACACGGTGTGTGGTGTACAGACTTCCAGACATGATGACAGACCATATGCTGTACGCAGAGGAATGTAAAAGAACTTGAATTGGAGGACTGTTGGTTTTGGGCCAGATAATACCTGGAACAACTAAGAAGACCTTGGGGTGAGTGGTGATTGTGAAGCCCCTCACGGTTAGTTGTGGTAGGGTCGGGAAACCACCTCTAGGGTAAACTGTCTATGTTCTATGTTAAAGTACATTAAAACTTATATGTATGATCAGGTAGTGTTGGGTTCAGTCTGTTGTAGCATAGATATTTCTGTCACGAACATACCAACGAGCAAAATACTGCTCGGCAGTAAAGAAGATTCGCCAATAACTCCCAGCCTAGTCAGTACAGCGTTGACGATTTCAGCTCTGTCCATGCTTCTACCCATTTGCATTGGTGAATTACTTGACAGTTGTTCAGCTCCTGCATTAAAATTTACTTCAGCCTGCCCATGTGTGCAGATCCAGAAGATTAAGGTTAACAGCGACTTCCGAAAGCTTTCAACCCATTCAGAGCGGAGACTACCTGTAACGATTTTCTGAATCATGTTTATAGAGTCTGATATGATTACCGCATGTGTGGCCGATTGTTCTGTTACCCATGCGAGTGCTCTGGAAGCAGCAGTAGCCTCCATGGTTATGCTTGACGTAGTCGCCTAGTAAGCGCCGCTGCCCTCTTTTATTGTTTTCCCTATCCTTGTGCTGTGTATGCCCATGCTGATCTTGCCCCGCGCTACACGGACCCATCTGTGCAAGCGAAGACATCTTCTTGGCCTGAATGCTGATCAATCAGTGTTCTAATCTCGGCGTCTACGTTGGCAGGTATCTGACTCTTGCAGTACCTCCTATGTAGAGAAGTCCTGCAAGCCTACTGTTGTATCAGTCCATTCCTTTCGTGTCTGACCTGTTTGGCTAGACGACGGAAGTTGTATCACTTAGATAAAGAAGGGAATAGGACGGGCTAAAACTACCGCATGAGAGCCTAGCGTTTAACCGTTAACATCTCTATAAAAATGAAAAAGCAAACACTGCAGGGAGTTCGGACCCCGAATGGGGTAGAGGGAATGAACGGCCGACTTTGTCCGTAAAGGTAAAACCTAGCAAACGTCAATAACTGGCCGAAATTTGGGCACAATTGATATTTTTTGACCATACCGAGCAAAATATTTGGTACCATACCGTGTTTTGGTACGTTTCAGTTGATTCCCGTTTTTAATATAACATTTAAAAAAGCCTTAATTTCGAAGAATTTAAAAATAAAATCATGGGAAGTCAAGTTTTTTGCCCGGGTATTAACTTTATAACTTGAAACTACCGCAGTGTGGTATAGGGTAAAAAAAATTCTACAGTGATGATTCATGCATACAGAAAGTATGGAAAAAATAATACACCAACACAACACCCCCAAAATACCTTTTGGGGGTGCTTTTAAATTTCAAAAGAATTGGGACTTCCCCTTGCCTCAAATCG
>CAJHNH020005002.1:0-50581 GCA_905116865.2 Candidula unifasciata
GCCGGGGATCGACGTCTGTAAGATTATATTTTGTTGACGTCCACAAAAGCCATTGACTCACATGAGCTTTACTCCATTGGGTTATATCTGCAATCGAATAGAGAAAGCAATTAAGTGTACAAACAACTAGCTCACATAAGCTTAAGTCCACTGGGTTTATCTGTAACCTAAGAGAGAAAGTCAGTCATTAAAGTGTACAGACCACTGGCTCATATAAGCTTTAGTCCACTGGGTTGTGTCTGTGACCCAACAGAGAAAGTCAGTCATTAAAGTGTACACACCACTGACCCACGTGAGTTTTAGTCCACTGGGTTGTGTCTGTGATATAACAGAGAAAGTCAGTCACTAAAGTGTACAGACCACTGGTTCACATAAGCTTTAGTCCACTGGATTGTGTCTATGATCTAACAGAGAAAGTCATCAAAGTGTGCAGACCACTGGCTCACATAAGCTTTAGTCCACTGGATTGAGTCTGTGATCTAACAGAGAAAGTCAGACACTAAGGTGTACAGACCACTGACTCACGTGAGTTTTAGTCCACTCCGTTGAGACGATTCAACACAAAGACTTGCAAAAGGGAGGGGAGGGGGGAGGGAAGATTAATGCCTCATTTTCTAGGCAAAAGGGAAGGGGGCGGGAGAGAGCGGAAAAAAGGGGGGGGGTGCTTCTAGGAATCTACTTCTATTTTCGAGTGTAATAAGCATTTATTAATATTATTATTATTTTATTATATTACTGTGAAAGCTGCCGTGGTGTAGTGGCTAGACACTCGAAAGGTCAAGAGTTCAGGTAGTGACGGTAGTGGACTTTTTTTTCACAAATGACCTTAGCTTCCAGGTCGAACCAACTTTGAATGCGTACCACGTGGAGTCATGGAAAGTAAAGGCGGCCTGCGTGATGTTGTCCACATCAGCCACCAAGTAGTATTAAAAATATATATGTCTAGCCCTACATGCCCAACGTTTACTATATTGCCGTACTGAACGTGTATAAATACAATAAAATATTGTAAATAATATTAAATGTATAAACAAATATTTTAAAGAGAAGTATATACATGCTTTAAAAAGGACTGCTTAGTCTCCTTAAGAAGACTTTGTGGAGATGCCATTGAAGAACATATTGTTTTGTGGTTGAGAAACGTTTTCCACCCTAGGAAGAGAGTTACTTCTCTTCCGACTGATGCCTGGTCGTGTCGAAGGGCCTGTTCTATGTTTCGGGGCTGTCATGCTCAGTGAGCGGTCAGCAACACATAGTATTTTACTAGTTGTTTTCAGCAGCTGGCGACATCGAATGTTCTGTATTAAACGACATGGGCGCTTTTAACCGCCCCAAAACCACAACCGCCCCCCCCCCCCAGCCAACCCACAGCCTCAGCATACGTCTAACGACTGCATGCAGCCTAGGCTGCACGACTGTATACAGCGTATATTATAGATTACATGCAGTTGTATGACGTAGTATGCACACTCTTGTGGTACGTAGGCTAAACTCTCTCGTGGAACGTATTCCGCACTCTTTTGTGAGACGTAGGCTAAAGCTGTGGGTTGGGGGTGGGGTTGAGGTCAGAGCCAGTTCTAGTTGTTGTGGGGCTGTTAAAAACGCTCAAATCGTGAAATATAGAACACACCATGTCGCCGACCCATGACAACAACTAGTAAAATACTACGTGTTGCTGGTCGATCACTAAGCGTACCATGCCACTCCCCGCAACATAGGACAGGTCCTACGACGCAACGAAGCATGAATGGGAAGAGACTGACTGACTGACTTTCTACCCCACTAGGACGTCACACAAGCGATAAACACCCGATGACACAAAGTGCTACCATGTGGATGAGGATCGCCGTGGAGAGGTCCCAGAAACTGCGTTCAGACAATTGGCCATATTCATGGCCTGCCTATATTGCGGCCCCTGTCAAAAGCCAGGGTGGGGCTTCAAATAACAAAAAAAAGTTGTCCTAAAAAGGACGAAACAAGTAAATCATAGAATGGGAAGAGAAATCACTCTCGTTATTTAAACGAAAAAAGTAACAAGCACCTGTTTCGTTTCTTTCTTGGCGACTGTGGTTCGTGTTTTCATACCATTGTTGAGCAAGTAATTATCCCTTTCACATCTGTGACCCAGGAAACTAGGGGAATGCTTAAACTTACTTGCTGGCATTGTCACGTTTGCAGCTCAAAATGTTAGTGCGATATCACTTGTTCAGCTCAAAATATTTCTAAAATGTTTGGTTTTCAGCTCAAAATAATAATAGATATCCCGTTTTAAGCTCAAGATATATTTTAGGTAAACGACCCTTTTCCACCTCTTTATGCGTATAGGCACTTCGTGGATGAGTGGTCAGCATCACGCCGGCCGCCTTTACTTCCCATGTATGTACCTGGTACCCACTCAAGGCTGAGTTGACCTGAGAGCCAATGTTATTTTTTGAAAAAAGTCATGCCCTCGTCAGAACCCGAACCCACGACCTTCCGATCCGCAGGCACGCATCTAACCGTTAGATATTATGGTCACCCTAATAAGTGACATATGTAACTATAAAATTGTCTTGAAATGTTTCAATGGCGTACACCAAGTAAGGGACTTTTGAAAAAAAAAGCGCATTGCAGTAGTTCGTCACTTACATCAGTTACCCAGTGCAAACGCAAATACTGTGATCTGCCAATTACTTGCATTGACGGACCCAAGACGAAGTTCGAAATGAAATCCGCAATCACCAGATGGACCCCCATCCTGGGATTGACTCGCGTTAATGTTGACTGTGTTGGTGATAATTCTGATTATGATGATTATGATTGTGGTGATGATGTTGGTGATGGCGATATTAGGGGTGGTTGTGGTAAGGATAATAAAGATTATAATATTTATAATAATGATGTTAATGTTGATAACGACGACGATGATGGTGATGACGATGACTGTTGTGGTGATATTATACAGATGATGATTGTGACTATGGCAGCGGCTGCGGTAATAATGATAACGATGATGATAAAAATGAAAGTGGCGGTGATGACAACCTCGATGATGATGATGATGATGGTACTGATTGTGATGATGATGATGACGACGACTCGCGTGCTGAGCGTTGGCTGATAATAGTTAGGAAAGATAGCAGGCCATTCTAAGTGGCAAACCATTTTAACCTATTATTCTATTCACTGTTAAGGCAGAAAGCGTGCGCTGGCATTCCTACCTGCTGGTACTACAACCTCTCTAGCCTGCAAAGTACCCGGCTGGTCGTCCTGGAATTGACAGCCCTGAGATGGTGCATTCATCGTGGACGTCCCTCTGTGTGTGGGCTGCATGTCTCTTGCGATCTCGGGGAAATATGGGTCGATCCTATTCTTGGACTGACTCTTTTGGTAACCACAAGATTCATTCATCAAAGGGTATAAGGTTGGACATATTTCTAGATCAGGGCTGCGATGATCTGATTCTAATGAACAGAAGGAAAGCTGTTTGTTGTATTTGCAGGGAAGTCTTTTGCGAGACGACACAGGACCTTTCCTGTGAACGAAAGGCGATTCTGAATTCCCGTTATCATCTTGCGAGGAATTGCACGAGGACATTAGAATAAATTCTGATGTAGATAAAGCATCCTTCTGAAACAAAGACAGGGTGGGATTTTGAAGAGCGACTTCGCCTGATAGTACCATGTTTACCTGAGACAAAGATCTTCCTTCATTACTGAAAATGAAAGCAGCTGGTGAATCTTGATTGTCTGCATTTTCTGATTTATCTTGCAGATCCTGCTGTTGACCCTGAAAAGAACCTGTTGGGAGATTATTGCAGCCAGCTTGTGCTTGGAGGCCTATGTCTATATCCATTTCTGCCATTGGATCAGTTTGTGATGAATACTTCTTAAACGTGAATTGTTTTATGTCTGACTCCTCTTCTATTTTCTCTCGTTTTTGATGGGCGTAATATCGATGATGTTCATTGTTGTATAATGTTTGAGTGGAACTGTCAAAAAGGACATTAGGTCCATTTGTTGAGAATGTTCGCGATTTAATTGTTTGTAGTCTACCAGAGGAGTACTCCAAATCCAGAGCACATGGAGACTGGTGGCTTTGTTGGTTGTCGGACTCATCTATAGGACTGGGAAAGTTGTACAATGATTGCGATGTGATATTATCACGTGTGTTAAATTCTCTACCACATTCCTGAAAAGCATTATTTTGTTTTTTGTGGATAAACATGTCAGATGACTCTAAAAATGAACTCTGTTTCGGCATTTCCATGTTTGGACATAAACCTTCACCGTAGTTGTGTGTCCCTTCTGTGTCTTTGGTACAAGTACTTTCCTCGTAGTACAATGTTGGAGATGGACTATCATTGCAACTTAGTGTTCTACAATTATTACTATTATCATCATAATCTTCGTCGTCGATGCTGTTAATATTTTTCGCCTGATTGCAGTTGTTGTCATTTATGACACTGTTGCTGTTGAATGTAGGGAAAGCATTTGATTGTGGTGGACAAGGTGGACCACTGCTGGAACTCCTGGATGAAGCTGCGACTGGGACATTGCTAATGTACGCGGTACCTCCACTATGAGCGACATCATTGACCGTGATCAGCTTCTTGGACAGAGAAAATGGAAGGGTCTGGGTGGCTGTTTGACTTGGGTAAGTGTGGTTCAAGCAGCCTGGTAAGTTTTCGGAGATCATGGAATGTTCTCTGATGTCGGAGGAGGGTACGCAATCAGAAGAAGAATTTGCCTCTCTGCTGTTGTCTCTCTGTCGTCTTCTTTTCTTGAGATCTTTCTTGTTAACGTTGAATGACGTCAGAGGCTTGAGTTCGCTGTCCCTGTCCATCTTTCTCTATTTAAAAAAAAAATTTGATTTACATATGAAGTGTGTATGTATGTATTTATGTTTGTATGTATGTGCGTAAGTGTCTGTACGTGTGTATGAGTGTTTGTATTTATGTTTTTCTTCAATATAAACTTGCCATCCATGCTTTTTTGTTTTTACTTATTAATCGTATGTACACTGCTTTTTCAAAATGCTGTATAGATGTAGTACAGACTTCTGTTTAAAAATTCTGTATAGATGTAGTACAGACTGCTGTTTAAAAAATCCTGTATAGATGTAGTACAAACTGCTGTTTAAAAATGCTGTACAGATGTAGTACACACTGCTGTTTAAAAATGCTGTATAGATGTAGTACAGACTGCTGTGTACAAATGCTTTATAGATGTAGTACAGACTGCTGTGTACAAATGCTGTATAGATGTAGTACAGACTGCTGTGTACAAATGCTGTACAGATGTAGTAGAGACTGCTGTGTACAAATGCTGTATATATGTAGTACAGACTGGTGTGTACAAATGCTGTATAATGTAGTAGAGACTATTGTGTACAAATTCTGTATAGATGTAGTAGAGACTGCTGTGTACAAATGCTGTATAGATGTAGTACAGACTGCTGTATACAAAAGCGGTATATATGTAGTACAGACTGCTGTGTACAAATGCTGTATAGATGTAGTACAGATTACTGTGCACAAATGCTGTATAGATGTAGTACAGACTGCTGTATACAAATGCTGTAAAGATGTAGTACAGACTGCTGTATACAAATGCTTTATAGATGTAAGACAGACTGCTGGGTACAAATGCTGTATAGATGTAGTACAGACTGTTGTATACAAATGCTGTATAGATGTAGTACAGACTGCTGTTTACAAATGCTGTATAGATGTAGTACAGACTGCTGTGTACAAATTCTGTTTAGATGTAGTACAGACTGCTGTGTGAAAGGAAAGTGTATAATATCACATCTCTCCCCTTGTGGGTTTCGGGGTCCCACTGGAAGTGGTTGGGGGGTGAGGGGGGTAGACCTACTGTCTTCTTACTAGACTGTAGTACAAAGCAGCTAATTATGGGCTTTTCCTTTGAAGTCAGAGAGTATCTGCCTGAGGGGTGGAAAAACAACAGTCTGCATTAAAATATCCCAGATTTGTAAAACCGACATGCATGTAAAACTTATTTTCTGGAACAAGATCGAAGTCTAGACGACGTGGACGAACAACCAAAACGTTCCGCCAGAATTTGGAGGCGGTGAGTGAGGAGGAGGAGGAGAAGAAGAAGAAGAAGAAGAAGAAGAAGAAGAAGAAGAAGAAGAAGAAGAAGAAGAAGAAGAAGAAGAAGAAGAAGAAGAAGAAGAAGAAGAAGAAGAAGAAGAAGAAGAAGAAGAAGAAGAAGAAGAAGAAGAAGAAGAAGAAAAAGAAGAAGAAGAAGAAGAAGAAGAAAAAGAAGAAGAAGAAGAAGAAGAAGAAGAAGAAGAAGAAGAAAGAAGAAGAAGAAGAAGAAGAAGAAGAAGATGAACAAGAAGAAGAAGAAGAAGAAGAAGAAGAAGAAGAAGAAGAAGAAGAAGAAGAAGAAGAAGAAGAAGAAGAAGAAGAAGAAGAAGAAGAAGAAGAAGAACAAGAAGAAGAACAAGAACAAGAACAAGAAGAACAAGAAGAAGAACAAGAAGAAGAAGAAGATTTATCATCTGCAGAATAGCATAGTATATTGTAACCAAGTCACAACATTAAATGAGATGAAATCAAGAAAGGCAATGGAATCAGAGAAATGCCTGGACAACCACTTGTATCAACAGTTATAATAAAACAGAAGAGGGTAATATGTTGGGCACATCATGAGGAGAAGCGGACAAAGAATAATTTAAAATGCACTGAAATGGGAAACAAAAAGACTGAAGAAATGAGGGTGTCCAAGAGACAACGCCAAGATGAACGTTGTTGAGTGAGCTCAAAACTGCTGGACGATTCCAGCTACGATATCCAAAGGACAGCACAGGAAAAAAAATAGAATGGAAGTCTAGAGAGTCGGCCTTATATGATGTAAAACGACACGTATGATGATGATTAAGTCAGGATTCAGGACAGCACATACTGGCTAGGTAAGTGTATGCTTTATCTGGTATTGTTTCCTGTAATGATTTACATGAACAAAGAGACAACAAGGGCCTTGCAATATACACGTAAAAGAAATAAATCATTAATTGTAAATTACTGGATGTAGATATAGTGACAGAGAAACACAAAGCAGAACAATGAAAAAAAAAATAGATGGTTAACTGTCAAAGTTTCAGAATATCTTTTCCAGTTTGTTATAATTATTTATTTATGTTTCATTTCTATTTTCATATTTCTGTCCAGTTTGTTGAGTCATATTCCGCTTTACGATGGCTCTTTCATACGCAATTTTTTTTTTTTTCTGTTCATCTCGTTTTGCATTTGTCTCTGTGTGTGTGTTGTTGCTGTTGTTGTTGTTGTTTTTTTTTTTTTATCCCTGTTATTTCGTTCCTCGATAAAAACTGTTGCCAAAACCTTTAGTTGTTTTCGAATACCACAGATATCTGCTTTGAAGGTGTAAGCACAAGACAAGAGGAAGACCTCAACAACGATGAAACATACGACATCGAGAACACCATTAAAGAAGTAATAGCTAACTTATATAACACATTTAAAAAAAAAAGAGTACGCAGAAGATTCTGACACTTTCTCCTGAAACTTCGCAGAGCTAGCTGGAGAAGAAAAAGAAGAAGAAGAAGAAGAAGAAGAAGAAGAAGAAGAAGAAGAAGAAGAAGAAGAAGAAGAAGAAGAAGAAGAAGAAGAAGAAGAAGAAGAAGAAGAAGAAGAAGAAGACGAAGAAGAAGAAGAAGAAGAAGAAGAAGAAGCAGAAGAAGAAGAAGAAGAAGAAGAAGAAGAAGAAGAAGAAGAAGAAGAAGAAGAAGAAGAAGAAGAAGAAGAAGAAGAAGAAGAAGAAGAAGAAGAAGAAGAAGAAGAAGAAGAAGAAGAAGAAGAATAAACTGTGCATTTGCCCATTGCATTGAAAGTTGACTTCTATATACTGAGACCAGAGTGTCTACGCTAAGATGTATGAATCACTAATAAACAGCGGATCATGGACACATTAACATAGTGTTGCTAAATTAGCGCCTAGCGGTTAAATATAACTTGCTTTTGGCCAAATTTCAAACACATGATTGAAAATTTAATAATGGCCGGGAAATGAAACTTACCTTTCGACTGCAGTATGAGCTTCCTTCCTTCCTCTTCTATAGATGTTAGATCCGGAATGTCGTATAAATTTATTACAGTGGAAACCAGCCCTTTACCAGGCATGTAGTTTGTCACTGCTCATCCAATGAACATCCTTTGCTCAAGAGAGCCACTTTAAAAAAACGCTTTCTAATTCCGTGTAACTTCGTTAGTTGTACGTTTTTGTATCCTGTTTTGTGTTTGCACACATTGGTATTGTAATAACGACATTTATAAACTGACTATTTAAGAACAAAATTTGTCTATTAGGTAGTAGCTACGAGATTTAACTGTTCAACCTTTTGGGCTTGTAAATGACAAATTAATGAGGTCACAACTTGAAATATTTAACTCAGACTCTAAAACATAAGTTGGTGCTAGAGGCCACAGGTGCTGACCGGATTGCCTCCTTGATATCGAAAAAACTGCACAAAATACAAGATACGTGTGCCTACAATACCTGTAACAGTAGAGGCAATTATATATTTTTACTTTATCATTAGTGTGCAGTTTTAGAGAGAACTAAAAACAATTCCAATGAGTCAACCGGTGAGGAAAAGATGCTGTCGCTGGATAGGACACTTCATTGAGAAAACTTGATAATAATGTAAAAAAAACATGTTCATGCTCTGGAATAAACAGATCCAAAGTGGGGAAAAAAGGAAGACAAGCTAATGGTTAGAGTATGAAGTGATTACGATGACAGACAGGCAATGGGCGTTGGATATATACTATGGTAAAGAATAGAAAGCTCGTGTCAGTTGTGGGGATTACGATGACAGACAGGCAATGGGCGTTGGATATATACTATGGTAAAGAATAGAAAGCTCGTGTCAGTTGTGGGGATTACGATGACAGACAGGCAATGGGCGTTGGATATATACTATGGTAAAGAATAGAAAGCTCGTGTCAGTTGTGGGGATTACGATGACAGACAGACAGGATATATACTATGAATAGAAAGCAGTTGTGGGGATTGGATATATACTATGGTAAAGAATAGAAAGCTCGTGTCAGTTGTGGGGATTACGATGACAGACAGGCAATGGGCGTTGGATATATACTATGGTAAAGAATAGAAAGCTCGTGTCAGTAAAGAATAGAAAGCTCGTGTCAGGGGGGGGGGGGGGGGGGGAATGGAAAGAGAAATGGACAGTAGAAGCAGAAAACTTTCAGGGTTATATAACTAATCCCTTCTGTCGTGATAATATCTGCCAACGTATCACATTTTCTACTGTCGAATTACTCACGTGCTGGGGTTATGTAGATTTAGTATACGCAGTGAGTATTTGTAAACGGTTTCATTAATTTACCTGTCATTTCATGATTTTTTTTTTTTTTTTGGGTAACTATGTTATACCTTTTAATTTCTTTTAAAATAAAATTAAAAAAGCTTTGTCCAATAGCCCCAAGCCTATACTGCCAGTACCAGGCGTGTTCTCTAAGAACAGTTTAAAAACAAAATTCTTTTACCACAGGAACGACTGTGGCAGAGAGGTAGTTGTACCGGCTAGTTTGACCGTTACATGTCGTTTAGTAAGCAGACGCACTATGAGCACGAAGTGTTCAAAATTAGCTAAACCAGTAAAGCAAAGAATGCTTAGCTTTCACTTTATTTTTGTTTTTGCTAGCTGCTGTGTGTGCAAAAGTTTCGACAGGAAACTTTAACGAAAGCATCAGAAATCATTGTCAAGAAATGGAGAAATAATGAAAACCCAGATCTCACATTTTAAAAAAAAAATACTCGATAAGTTATTTAAATAGACGACCGCTTTATGCACGTGTTTACTACACAGCGTTTAACGGTCACACTGACTGGCATAGCGTCTTCATCATTTCTCACGTATGCATACATCTATTTGCATGCAAAGCTGCATTATTGTTGCCAAGCGATTCTCTTTCAGTTTTACCTATGGCTTGTTCTTTTCTAAAAATCCCTTAGACACACGAAGCTGGGATGGTACAAAGACTGAAACAGAAGCTGCACTTAGAGCAATTCAAGAACAATTAGTTAGTTAGTCTTTCCTCTTGTGTCGAGTGCAGCACATAGGGCAGAGGTCGTGACTCTCCATGCACGGCGGTCCGTTGCAATCCGTTGTAGGTCTTGGATGTTTGAGTGGCCCATGAGCGAGCCTTCCCTGATGATAGTTCTACGTAGGGTTTCCCTTGGTCTTCCACGAGATCTTTTCCCCTGTGGTGTCCAAATGAGGGCTTGGTAAGGAAGTCTTGATTTATCCATTCTAAGGACGTGGCCGACATAGTTCTAGCGGCGTTTTCGTATAAAATTAGACACATACTCTTGCCTGGATTCTTGCCTTATTTGTGTATTGGTTCGGAAATCTGACCATTTGAAATTTAGTATTCTTCTAAGGCATTTATTTTCAAAACTGTCTAATTTTGTGTCTAGAGTTTTCGTTGATTTCCAACTCTCGCATCCATAGGTTAGTACTGGAATCACACAAGAATTGAAGATCTTGAGTTTTGTGTGTTTGCTAAGTGTCTTTGATTTCCAGATGTTAGACAGTTTATTGAAGGCACTAGATGCCAGTGCTATTCTAAATGATATTTCTGGTGCGGTATCTCCTGTAGATGACATCTTGCTCCCTAGATAAGTGAAACTGTTGACTTTTTCAAGGCTGTTGTTGTTCAGCGTGATATCAACTGAACTGTTGGTAAGGTCAAGAACAATAGAAGCAGTTTTATCTAGAAATTGCCAAACAAACTGCCGACCGCTAAAAAAAAAAAAAAAACATGCAGATAATATCAGTAACCTATCAACAGCCCTGGAAAAGATGAGGCAACAAAAGAAAGTTAACACCTATGGAGGCCGGGGTAAACAGAACGACCAAAGAAGAATTCCTATTAGAAATTGACAAAGAAATGAAGAAAAAACGAGCAAGCGGAGCTTAAGGAGGATGCGAAGCAACAGAAGACCTACCCACAACGACGCCACACAAAGACTAGTCCTTATTAGGACTCACAATCAAGACTATACGAGGCGGAAAAACCACTGGCTCGGACTTGCATGGCATTCAGCAAAGTCCAGACACACTAGAGCGGCCACTAAGGAGAAATATGAAATCATTCTGCAAAGAAACACGAATTAATAATATGAATAATTATAACCAACGCTCAGCTATGAGCAGGTGGAACGAGATCATTTTACTTTTTTGCTTTGAAAATATAATCGGGATAGTATCTTCTGTTGGTCGTCGCTTCTCTTTCGCTTACTATTCGCAAAACATCTCGAAAATTAGAGAAGGTATACATTTTCGTGAAACTGGGTTGCCCCAAAGCCTTCTATGTCAACCATATTATAAACGCCTATTAGAAACAAATTTAATCACAAGACTTTACTATCCCATCTTCAGATTTAATTACCAGACTTTATTATCGCATCTTCTTAATAAATAATAATAGTAATAATAATATTATTAATAATAATAATAATAATAATAATAATAATAATAATAATAATACCCACAACGGGCGCCTTACACTATGAACCAGACGCTGGTAAAGCGGTTTCAGTGTGCGACAGGTAAACTTTTGGGTAATTTGTATTTAATAACTAGCTGCAAAAGCTGCAGTAAATATTTAAGTTTTAATTATCTTTTGTACCATAAATGGACATGTGTAATAAAGTTATGATGACGATGATGATGTTGATGTTGATAATTATGATTATAAGGACGATGATGGTGACAATATTGATAGTGACGTGATGGCAGAAATAGCATAGTTAACTATATAGATATAAATGTCTTTACTACTGGTATATTATGCCACTGTGGTGCAGTCTGTGAAGCGTCTGGTGCCATTTTCTTCACGGCGACACAACTTATCCTATTAAGATGAAAGTGATGATTAAAAACTTCATGACAGCAAATAGGACACCATAATGTGTAGCTTACCTTTTTACCAGTAGTAATGAATGCCTAACTTGTAGTTTGAGAATGGAAGTGGAGGCGGTCACAGCAGTATTTTGCTTACTTGAGAACCAGCTGCACACACATGTCATGATTATAATTGGCTCATAATGCATTTTAAGAAAGGTGTGGGATGCAAATTTTAGTCATTTTTAAGTTTCACCCTGGCTTTTGCCGGGGGCCCTGAATAAAACCGGGCCTTAAATATGACCTAACGGCTGAACTGGGTTTTCGGAAACTCTCCACGTGTGAATCTCTGGTAATCTGGAAATCTTGTAATCTGGTAATTTTATTTTCAGCTTCATAGCAAACGGGTCACCCCATCTTTGCTCCGCTCCTGTGCCAACGAAAAACATACAGAATGTTTATCACAGTCCCTTGTGGAAAGACAAACTACTGTGTCAGCAAATCTAGCATACACTCGCATTAAAAGCATATGGTAGCCATCCGAAGTGCTAACACAAACAGTCTGACGTTAGAAATGCAGTTCATCATTGATGGTAGCAGAAGTCACCAAAAGATCAGCAGTTGCACACGCGATCAATTTTAATCAAATAATGGCCCCACCAATATTGCGACAACCGGCATCGCGCTATTTTCTGAATCTACAAATCACACCAACACCTTGTTCAGGTGAAAAACATTCTAAATGAAATTTGCAGCTCACAGTGTCACGCCATGCACTCAACTCAGAAGCTGGGTAACGAAACTATATACTTCTAGTCTACAAATTGAGCAAAAAAGCAACGGCCACAGTCTGGCAGAAGCAAAACAGTGGCGGTGCCTAGTGTTCATTTGGACCTGAAGCATTATGTGAGGGTTAATAAACTGTCACCCCAGCAGTACCCTACTATTAGCTGGGGAAGGGATTTAGGACATTACATCCACCAGCAAGCGTCGCCCCAACAACGACCTGACTGCCTTCGTTAACGACTGTTCACCCAACAGCCATGCAGTTCTTTGGCACGAAGGAGACACCATGAACTTGGGTTTCGGACTGCCGACTCCCTACACGAAGATATATGTGTGCTACTGGTGTCCTGTAGCCAAAATATTATCTCACTGTATTACTAAAATTCAGCACGCATACTCAAACGCGCAGTAGTTTAAATTAAAAAAAAATCACACGCACACACACATACACTCATTACCTGCCACCCGCTTGCTTGCTACATGACTACATATTTATATAAGTATATAAACATATATCGGGAGAGGGAGAGAGTACGACAAGGGAAGAATCATGCCGAATGACCACAAATATGTAAGACACTGACACAGGGAATTCCCTATGCACACAAGGTCGGCATGACTGGCTCCAAGAAGTGGACAGTAAATTCAAATGACTCAGTCAGATCAGACACAGTCCTTGCTGTGACAGAAAGTTGGCTGTAATAAAGGACTGCCGTAGAAAGGTGCACCCAAGGGACAGTTTCAGAAAGAGATGCATACTTTGTGGTAGGGTAACATTGCTTGAAAAGTGTATTCTGCAAGCCATCAGGGGTTGCATTCACATATTCTAGGTTCTAACAATAGTAATACACTAGCGATCACTAATAATAATCATTAACCGCTCAGCCAATACATATATAAATCGGCGTAGACAGAAATAGAGAGATTGAGAGAGAGGGGGGAGGGGGGGGGGAATCACCGCATAGCTAATTACAGCAAACGTATAGCGTTAATTGAATCTTCTGTTTCAATATCCAAACGTGCTTGTTGTCAACCATACAGTTTTTATGTGCATCGATCAAGGCCTGAGAACAGAAAATCAAGTGCTGTGTCTCTACATTCATTTCTAGGTGGCCACGGGGTTACAGATGTGTGAACCTCATCCGCATGGTGGCACTTTGTGTTTATCGCTTGTCCTGGTGGGGTAAAACTTACCTACCTACCTACCTTTTAAGAAAGGTGGAGATAGGTATGCTCCATGCAGAGTGGCAAGCATCGCTTCAGAAGTCATTTGGATATCTTGAAAACAATATGTGTGTATAGCATAATTTGTCAGATACCCTACAGACGAAACAAAGGGTCCGTTAACATACTTCGTTATTTATTTTTATTTTATTTTTCTCCAGAGTCCTGAAGATGTCTTGAAAGAAACTGACTCACGAGGAGAATTAATTAACCACATCAGAAAGAGACAGTCTACATTTTTTGGTCATGTGATGAGAAGGAGAAAACTGGAGTGCAATGTGACAGTATGAAAGTTGGAGGGGAGAAGAGGCAGAGGGAGACCGAGAGAACAGATGCTGGACAGTTTGAGATCATGGCATGGAGGATTATCTGTGTCAGAGTTGATGGAAAGTACACGAGACAGAAGGTTGTGCGTTGGCATAACTACCAATGCCACGCGACATGGACTTTGAGAAGAAGAATGGTCTCAACATTTTTTACTGACAGGTCTTTGTTTTATTTCATTTTTCGTTACTAGCAGTGAAATCCCCGCCGGAGGATAGGAAGCTCGTGGTTTCAGGTCCTGACGGGGCAGAACTGTTTTTTCAAACATTACCTTGGCTCCCAGGTGACCCAGTCTTAAAAGAGTACCAGGTATAGTCCTAGGAAGTAAAGGTAGCAGGCTACATCACCCACAGAGAGCCGATTGATTTATAAATATAGGTCTGGCCCTATATGCCTAATACACATGAGGGCGTATGAAAGTGTCCTTTGCTATTTTTGTAACTTGTTAGTGATGGCGCTAAGAAAAAAAGAGAAAGAGAAATGTATGGACAACCAATGATAGCAACATTTATAAGATAAAGAAAATGGCGCTATAGGAACTCATCCTGGGAGGAAACGATCAGAGAATCACCAAACAGGCTCTACAGTTGGAAATAAAGGTACTAGGTATGCGAGGACCTCCACATGCAACCCTAAACCGAACGCTGATGAGAAAGGCTAAAGGTACTGGATTGAATTCCACCCATGATATCGAAGGGATTGCACATGGTAGAATACAATTGAGGAATAGACTGCGAGCCCTATGCGACACATATGGACACAACAGTACAATGATGATGATTATTAATGATGGTACAAGGAGAACAAGGATAGTACTATATCAATGTATCGTGGGCACTGCTCAAGCACCACGACCATGTAGGATAGATCGCATTGCAGGCATTTACAGAACAGCTTTTGTCGTCTGTGGGACAGTGATTGTCTTTGCCTCAAGTAGCAAATCTCACTTTCTGTATTGTAAGGAAAGTGCAGCATACTTTCTTGCGTTGCTCACTACTTTGTGACTGGGCTTGTTTCTTTGTGATGACAACGCAACATTGGCTAACCTTTGAATGTGTTTTACTTATATTGTCAATAAACTAAATGAAATAGCACTTAATTTTACAAGCAAGAGCAGCGAATGAAAAGGAAACACATAAACAAATACAAGTGAACGTTTCTACCAAAAGTCTTTATCGGCGAAAAAGTTCATAGAGATTTCAGTTGAAACGTTATATTCTATGCTTATTTCCCTTCATTATTCTTGCTAATGTTCGCATTCGCATCGTGGCGAATTTTCTTCAAAACTGAGACTGACTCCCATGTTGACCCAACCTAAAATAAGTACTGGGTTTTGTCGTGGGAAGTGCAGGCGGCCGGACCGATGTTTAAAAGCCAGATTGGCCTACAACAGTCTTAGTCTAGCATCAGATGTGCAATGCGTCAGTGGCCTAGAAAGGAACCTTGGATTTAGAGCCCGACAGTTATATATAGTCTTGTGTTCATTTATTTTTCAAAATCAGGTCCATTGAGTCCAGCTCTATTATTGGAGCTGTCAGTACGTGACTCCATTGTACATTATAGAGTCTGTCAATACATGAACTCCACTGTACATTATAGACACTGTCAATGCATTAACTCCATTGCACACTAAAGAGTCTGTCAATACATGAACTCCACTGTACACAGCCAAAGAAAGTTAACATATGAGTATCAAAGAAGAAGCAGACTACATACATGCGATGGCCACACTGGTCCTGAAACCGCAAGCTCTAATTGTGGAACACTTTTTTCAAACTCAGATGGGTCTTGCTAGTCAAACAGGCTATCGCCACCGGCTGGGTTTCCTCTACCACCTGTAGCACAATCCAACATAATCGCATGGAAAGAAGGAAAGTGAGCCGTCCAGTTCAGGAATGGGCCATGGTTTGTGTCTACTTGAAAGTTTATATCCTGTTTGTCCAGTGCAGAGCACTATAAGTAATTTGAATTGTGCATAAAAAGCTAGCAAAATCAGATTTAGCAACACATGAGTTCATCTGGGTAAAGATGTCCAATCATAGCGTAAAGGACAAGCCCACCATATTAGCTCCTAATATTTTTTCAACACCTAGCAAAGACTCTCCATACTGATGGTACTCGTCGTCAGCTGGTTAACTACTCGTCTTGAGTTTCCCCCCGAGTCTTGTGTGGCGCCCAGAGATAGAAGACTGTCCACGCTGCAGCTGTCTCTCCAGGTACAGGTTTTCAGCATTTCCCAGTTTTAGCAACATATGGAAGCATCCAACATGTACGATAATAGTCCTAAATATGTCTCCTGTATTAAGAGTGAAGCTGAAATATTATGGTCACATCAAACGCCAGGACGGATTGGAAAAAGTTATAGCAGAAGGCATGGTACCAGGAAGGAGGGCAGAGGCCGACCAGCACGAAGATGGGCACAGGATATAAGTGACTCCTTGAGTATTAAAGTTCATAATGCGGGAGAGCTGGCTAGAGACCGAGTTTCTTTCAGACAGACCGTGATGAGAGCGACGTTCTGCAGAGGACCTACTACATGATGATGATGATTAAGAGAGAACCTGAAAAACAAAGGCTTCAGCAGTTATCTTTCAGTCTTAATGTGTGTCTATTAGTGCAGTGCGGAAAGTGCAACTGATCGGGTATAAAGAAATGGTTCTTTTTATCAGCAGTTCCTCTTACCCAGATAAGAATTCGAAAAGAAAGATTGCCGCGAGTGAACACATTTTTTTCACAACAAAGATTCGCCTCATTCGAGATCATCTAAAACGGTCTGTATATAATTTGTTGGTAGAAGGTCATTGTGTTTTATTTAGTGGCATCTTATTATCTTTTCCTGGGTTGATTACTGTTCATTTGAAACTATACTCAGTCATTTGAAAGCAGCTCTAACGTGTCGGGTAGAACCTCGGCTGCCGGGGACAAGGTCTATGATTCCAATGCGCATCAAAGCGATTTTTTTTTTACATCATTGACTATGGCGTTCAGGCCACTCCAGTCTAAAATGGTTTCCGGGTAATGTTCTAGGAATAAGGGTAGCCAGCTTAAAAAGAATCTATACTGCTTGACAACTTTTTCATATATATTTTAGGTATCTGATTAGCTTGTTAATCTAGGTCATTGTGTTCCTGATTATTTTAGATCAGTTTGTTCCTCGTAATTATTTTTCTAATGTTAGGCCATTTTGTTTTCTGACTATTTGAGATCATTCTTTTACTCATTACATCTCTCTGTCTCTCTCCCTCTCTCTCTCTCTCTCTCTCTCTCTCTCTCTCTCTCTCTCTCTCTCTCTCTCTCTCTGTAAATGTGTGTTTGTGTGTGTGTGTTCGCTTGCGTTGTCTTTCCACTTTCAACTTGCGTGGGCCTGCGTATGTTACTTGTCATCTGTTACTTGTTGTCCCTAACGATATCGTAGCACCCATCCCATGCAGCAGACATCTCAGGGTCTCCGTGCCAAGCAGGAGCTGACTGCAATATCTTCTCTCTTTTTACCGCAACCGGCTTGTCCTCCTTTAATACTCATTCCCAACGGGAAGCTCATCGCATCTGACTCGTGTGTGGCAACGTCTCTGTCTGCCCTGTCTACAGTGTTTCTGTCAATAGTTACTGCAGATACGGGCAGTCAGTCGGCTGTGCGTGCGTACGTGTGAGTGTGTGTGTGCGCGCGTGTGAGTGACCGTGTGTGACTGTGTTGCTTTACAATTCTCAAGTACTGTTTTCTGCCATCCTGTGAGTCAGACACAAGCCGTGATGTGACCCTGTCACCCCCGTACACCACTTAACAAAGTTGACAATTATCATGTCTATCATAAACTGTGGCCACAGACCAGATGTCTATCCACACATCCAGCGGTTATAAAACCATAGCTAGCACCCCACTAATGCAGCTACATCGTAGAGAATTTCAGGGAAAGTATTTTAGGGCAGTGAACAAATAGTAGGTGCACATTTGAGGGTTTATATGACAACGAAGAATCTAGTAACAGCAAAGATTTCAAACAATAAAGTTTCCTTGATGTCAAGACCTCCTTGTCTTACTCCACAAAAAACAGCTTAAATACATGCAGTAAATACGTCCTTACACGCACAGGACTGCATATTCCGTCAGCCTGCTGAAGCTGCTTGGAGTGCCATAATTATAGCTTCTGTGGAGGAAAAACATGGTATGAGAATTTAACCCTGCTGGTTCAACATCACAACTGTTACTGTATTATCCCAGAAAAGTAAAATGTTAGGTAGCAGCCTGGAGGCTACAAACCGATCGACCTATCGATGGCATGAAATACATTTGTTAGATGGCTAATTATATTGATACTCAGCCCCCAATTAAGCATTGGGTCTATTCTTGTTTTCCCACACAATGGGGCCCCGCAACCTAGAAGGGTGGTGGATAGAAAGGCAGAAGAGAAACAGACGAGAACTTATCTTTAAAAAATGTGTGTCTTATGTTCACAATCCTGGAACCCTTGATGGAAACTGATAGCACCTAGCAGTCTCACTTAAACCGTACTGATGGAGCACTGTGATGTCGATACATCCTCAAGTGATTCGCTGTGTTGAGTCCTCCAAACCGTCCTGTACAAGGATGTTAAAGTGAAGCTTTTTAACGATCTTAATGTGCATGATTATAATACCGATTGTGAAAAAGCAGAAAACGGCACGTAGAAATTACCCACTGTGAATGGGTTTGAAGTATATATCAGTGCACATATCAGCTGTAATTGTTGAAACTGCACATACAACTTTCAGTCCTGCTGTTGTTACTTCGCCACATGTCAGATATGTGGTCGGGGCAGGGATTGGGTGACTTGGACTGGAGGAATATACAGATCCATCTGACTAGTTTATCCGCCACAAACTGAGTAGGTTAGGACGTTTATTTATGTTTTTTTTTTTTTATTCACTATCCTGTTGGCAGAAAAATTTGTCATCATATCACCATAAATTCGAACCGAGGTCTCTTGAATAAAAGAGCAACGTTTTAATCACTACTGTAGATGTTGTTTATCTTTGATATACATAAACCATCATTTGAAGTACAGTAAGTAAAAGGTCCCTTATAAGGAATATACGGCTAGACCTAAATTTTTATAGACCAGTCGGCACGAGTTGGTATATGTGGTCAGCATCACGGTGGCCGCCTTTACTTCCCGCGATTGCATCCGGTACGCACTCTAAGCCTGGTCGACCTGGGAGTCTAGGTCATTTTTGAAAAAAGGTCCGGCTCTGTCAGGGAGCGAACCCACGAACTTCGGATCCGCACGCGAGTGTCTAACCGCTTCGCCACAGCGACTCTCATGATTCCCATTTACACCGTATTTTAACGGATCTGCGTGTCTTTCAATTGTTGGGTGAAGTCTTCTAAGAGCCTCGATAATTTCCAAGTATGTTTGTCTTCGTTATTCCGTCTGCATAGCGGTTTCCCTGTAGATAAGATCACTAAGCTCTTGTTCGGGAGATCCGGGTTCAAATTCTCAGTAAGAGGACAGCCTAGCCTAAACAGTTCTTGGTTTTATCAGCATCTAATAGTTCCCAAACACCACCCCCCGCCACTTCACCCCCCCCTCCTTCCCACCTCCACCAACCTCTATCCTTTTCTCACACCACCCCCCCCCCCCGCCACTTCACCCCCTACCCTCCTTCCAACCTCCACCAACCTCTATCCTTGTCCCACACCACCCCCGCCACTTCACCCCCACCCTCCTTCCCACCTCCACCAACCTCTATCCTTGTCCCACACCACCCGCCGCCACTGCACCACCCCACCCTCCTTCCTACCACCACCAACCTCTATCCTTGTCCCACACCACCCCCGCCACTTCACCCCCCCCCCCTCCATCCGCCTTCCCACCTCCACCAACCTCTCTCCTTGTCCCACACCACCCACCTACCCACCCACCCTCCTTCCCACCTCCACCAACCTCTATCCTTATCCCACACCACCCCCCCCCACCCTCCTTCCCACCTCCACCAACCTTTATCCTTGTCCGACACCCACCCCCGCCACTTCACCCCCCCCCCTTTCCCACCTCCACCAACCTCTATCCTTGTCCAACACCACCCCCGCCACTTCACCCCCACCCTCCTTCCCACCTCCACCAACCTCTATCCTTGTCCCACACCACCCCTACCACTTCACCCCCCCCCCTCCTTCACACCTCCACCAACCTCTATCCTTGTCCCACACCACCCCCTACCACACCACCCGCCATCCTCCTTCCCACCTCCACCAACCTCTATCCTTGCGCCACACCACCCCCTACCACTTCACACCCCCCCCTTCCCACCTCCACCAACCTCTATCCTTGTCCAACACCACCCCCGCCACTTCACCCCCACCCTCCTTCCCACCTCCACCAACCTCTATCCTTGTCCCACACCACCCCTACCACTTCATCCCCCCTCCTTCACACCTCCACCAACCTCTATCCTTGTCCCACACCACCCCCTACCACACCACCCCCCATCCTCCTTCCCACCTCCACCAACCTCTATCCTTGTCCCACACCACCCCCTACCACTTCACACCCCTCCCCACCCTTCTTCCCACCTCCACCAACCTCTATCCTTGTCCCACACCACCCCCCCCACCACTTCACCCCCTCCCCACCCTTCTTCCCACCTCCACCAACCTCTATCCTTGTCCCACACCAACCCCACCACTTCACCCCCCCCCCACCCTTCTTCCCACCTCCACCCCACCTCTATCCTTTTCCCACACCAAACCCCCCCCCACCCTCCTTCCCACCTCCACCAACCCCTATCCTTGTCCCACACCACCCCGCCACTTCACCCCCCCCCCTCCCACCCTCCTTCCCACCTCCACCAACCTCTATCCTTGTCCCACACCACCCCACCACTTCACCCCCCCCCTCCTTCACACCTCCACTAACCTCTATCCTTGTCCCACACACCACCAACAACCACACCACCCCCATCCTCCTTCCCACCTCCACCAACCTCTATCCTTGTCCCACACCACACCCCACCACTTCACCCCCCCCCCCCCCTCCTTCACACCTCCACTAACCTCTATCCTTGTCCCACACCACCAACAACCACACCACCCCCATCCTCCTTCCCACCTCCACCAACCTCTATCCTTGTCCCACACCACCCCCACCACTTCACACCCCTCCCCACCCTTTTTCCCACCTCCACCAACCTCTATCCTTGTCCCACACCACCCCCCACCACTTCACCCCCCCCCCCACCCTTCTTCCCACCTCCACCAACCTCTATCCTTGTCCCACAATCCCCCCCCCCCCGCCACTCCCCCACCCTCCTTCCCACCTCCACCAACCTCTATCCTTGTCCCACACCACCCCCCACCCTCCTTTCCACTTCCACCAACCTCTATCCTTGTCCCACACCACCCCTCGCCACTTCACCCCCACCCCACCCCACCCTCCTTCCCACCTCCACCAACTTCTATCATTGTCCCACACCACCCCCCATCACTTTAACCCCCCCCCCCCTCTTCACACCTCCACCAACCTCTATCCTTGTCCCACACCACCCCCCACCACACCATCCCCATCCTCCTTCCCACCTCCACCAACCTCTATCCTTGTCCCACACCACCCCCACCACTTCACACCCCCCCCCCCACCCTTCTTCCCACCTCCACCAGCCTCTATCTTTGTCCCACCCCACCCCCCACCACTTCACCCCCACCCTTCTTCCCACCTCCACCAACCTCTATCCTTGTCCCAAACCAACCCCGCAACTCCCCCCCCCCCCCCCACCCTCCTTCCCACCTCCACGAACCTCTATCCTTGTCCCACACCACCCTAAAAAAAATGTGAAGTTTCCACAAAAAAGGTTGGCCACAGTGTAACACTGTTGGATTTGGGAATAATACCCGATGAGACCGCAAGTTCTTCCACGGTGAGACTCTCGTACAATTGTCCAAAAATTACAAGAATGTTTTTTTTTTTAAACTGTCTTTCGCGGGTAACGAATCCTAGTTCTCATGGAACAGAAATCCTTAACGGCATTCGCTAACCTCTAAGCCACGAAAGCCGCCTTAAATAGGTAGATAGATAGGTTGTACCCCACCAGGACATCGCACAAGCACTACCATGTAGATGAGGATCACAAGTGGAGAGGTTCCGGAAACCCCGTTCAGCCGTTCTGTCATAAATAAGGTCTGGCTCAGTTTAGGGCACCCCCAAAAGCCAGGGTGAGGCTTTAAAATAACTAAACAAAATTGCCTCCCACATGGGCATGACGATAATATGCCGCCGTCAAAAGACAGTAAAGTACTTATCACAAACCCGCTCCCACAACGAGAGTTCGTTCCCTTCCCAATCATACCGCAGTGGGTCGCATGGTCTGTCCTATGTTGCGGGTGTCATGTATTTCTCATTTTGGACAGTTTAATTGTTCTCTCTTTTCTGGTCACCGCTCACTTGCGGGATTATCTCCAAGTTGTGCTACTTGCCCGACTGTTCGGGATTTTGAAAACTTCCATGTTTTTGTTTTCCTAAAGTGCTTGTCAATGGCTTCTTTTTCAGGGATGGGGGGGGGAGGGGGGGCAACGCCAAGGAACGTAGAAATACGAAAACATCCTAATTTCAAAGCTCAGGTACAGTCGCGCTTTCGGCGATTCCCCCCCCCCCCTGCAGTAATTCTTACTTGTACACAGGCGCCTACGGCGCTTTAAATAGACTCACTGTAACACAGCCTCCCACAAACATTATATACGGCAAGCGAACGCTGAAAGAAGCCATCCCATAACACCCCCACAACATAGGACAGATCATGCCACCTACCGCGGCATGAATGTGAAGGGGATACTCTCGTTGCAGGCGAGTTCTTGATAAGTTCCGAAAGTAAATACCTAAATTTTTCCTACAATTTGATTACTTCTTCATGTTTCAAACAGTCAAATGCTTTTGTATAATAGTCTATGAAGCATAAGTACAAATCAGTCTTTACTTCTATAGCTCTTTCTGACAATGTCCTTAGAGTGTATATGGCATTGTTTGTACCTTTTCGGGGGCCGTTTTAGCGCAGTCGATAAGAAGCTGGCTTTCAAATCCAGCTGTGACTCGCTGCAACCCACGGTCGGTGTTCGAAACCGGACGGTTCCCGGGTTTCACCCAGCCTCTAGGAAATGGGTACCAGAGTGATACTCTGGGGTAAATGGAGGAACGTCACTGTAGCTACAGAGTTACGTGCGAATGGCGACACAGGCGGACAATTCTTATCATCTGTTCGTACTGGTGGCAGAGCACTTATGGTTTATAACCGTGTGCAATGGCACTGGTTCACATCTCCCGACTTTACATTTACCTGTACCTTTTCCTTCTACAAATCCACATTGGTCTTCGCCGATTTCTGGTTTAATTGTGTTTCTTATTCTTCTCATAATTATTCTCAGTAAAATCTTAGTCATAAGACTTAATGTGCTATGGTCTTCACATTTTAAAGTACCTGGTTTCTTTGGATTAATACGTGTATAATTTTATTTATTTTTTTAATGTTTTTTTTTAAAATTACTTCTTTGGTTTTAGTTTCCTATATAAACAATCTTACAATTATGAATGTAAGCTCACGGTGTAATCATTTTTTTTAAATGCTACTTATTAAAAAATAGTACTATTAAAGTCGACGAAGGATAGGGTTGGCCTTGAGGTTGGCTACCTCATCCTGTAAAAACAATAGCCACAGAAACCAACCAACCATGGATAAGTCAAAAAGAGAAGCGAGTAAAACTCAGCCAACCAAGATGAGGGGAGGTTCTCTAAGTAGAAGAAGTATAAAGGGAGCTGGAGAATAAAGTTAGAAAGATAGGGAGGACATTGGGAGAGCTGCATGCGATAACAAAAGATAGAACGACTTTGCGTGAGCTGGTTGAGGGCCTATGCTCCATTGGGGGCTAGAAAGGCAGAAGAAAAAGAGATACTATTAACTCATTCAATCCCAGGGGTTTATTATCAAAGACACAAGGGATAGTCAAGACAAACGTAAAATCAGCGCATTTTGCGTTCATTGGAACTGAAAGAGTTAAAATAGTTCAAATGAAAAATATTTTGTATGGTTAGTTGTCTGTAAATACAACGCCTGTAAAGGTTTGCGTACAATATCCAGCAAAGGACTTGCTGGTTGCTTAAGTCAAATTGAAAACTGCCTTGTGCCCTATACATTCTCTTCACAGTTGAGTTACGTGAGGCGCTGAATCCAGTAAATGTTATTGAAGGAAGACCTACCTCATTTATGTCATTTGTCATTGAAATTTCCGAGCCTTGTTAAAGAAGAAAATCATAAACAAATATATTAAATATCAGAAAACATTTAGTGTCACCAACCGGAAAGAGAAGGCCAACCAGAGAGATGAATGGAGGCGGGTGATATTTGCAACAATGAAACTTGAGGACCCGGATGCTCAAGTCGAAGAAGAAGATTAAAGAAAGAAAAAACTAGTAGTGGAAGAACAGTAATCAAATGCTCAAATAACACCAGGATGTATATATATATTACAATTTCATTTTAAAAAAATTTTGGAGATGGAAATCACTTTCCACAGTATAAGAAATATTTGACTAATCATTTGACATTACATCAATCCTCTGCAGCCGCAGCACGAAATTGATCTCTACTGAACTCTTTCGGTACCATAATGTGAGGAACAAAAATTGTTTTCATTAAATATTCCCACAGAAACTCACTTGTTGTGTTGTAGGAATGAAACATAAATAGCTCTATGGTTGCAAGCTGTATTTAGTATACACTGAACAAATCTTCAATATAAGAACACCCTTGATGGGATGTTTCCCCAACAATCCGCACCAAGTACTTGAATGCTGTACTAGGCTACTCTTTTTGCTGCAATTAACTTTGCTTTGCCAAAATACTTTCCGCAAAACAAAACAGAAACAGATCAAAAGTTAAGAAGAAACTCCACAGGGGAGCATGTACATCAGGAGTCTACCAATCATCAGTAGAAGTAATCTCTCGTCGACAAATGTTTCGGCCCACGAGCTCCTAGACATTTTCAGAGAGTGGGCCCACCTGAGTTCATGAGGCTCAGGGTTAGTTTCTTCTGCTGCACTTATTACCGGATGTTATCGGACAGGGACAAGACGAATTGGTGACTTTGCAAAATGTACTGTGCGATATGAAGTCGTTGCGGTAGCATAATTAAAGCAGTCTGCTTACCTGGACAACCAAGTGGCAAGCTTACGTTTGTTTTACCGGACACCGCTGTCTAGCCTGCTCTAAGGACTGGCGTCAAGTGGAAGGTCCTAGTGAAAGATCATAGTTATAGCCGATACTGCTCGCAGTAGGTTGTAAGTGGTCGATTTTGATCCTTTTTTTTTTCAAATAATTGGACTGGACTACAATGGTGATAGAAAGACTAAAAGGCAATTTAAAAATATATTTTTTTTAAACACCTTGAGACAAATAGAGGAATTTAAGTATTTGGGAGCAATTTTCACATCCGACGGAAAACTGGACAGAGAAATTAGCTCGAGGTGTGCCAAAGCTAATCAAGTAATGGGGCAAGTATCTCCCCTGTTGACAGACAATCAGATATCCCGGAGTACTAAAGCGAACCTTATCAGAACAATTTTGTTGTTGTTGCCAACACTATGCTATCAATGCCAAAGGTAGACACTTAATACTCCAATGAACGTAAAATTGTGACAATAGAGATGAAATGCCTTAGAAGAGCCACACTATTTTTAAGGAAAGACAGAATACGAAATCACGAAATCAGACAATTCTAAGAATAAAACCAGTCATTCAAGTCATCAAAGAACAATAAATGAAGTTGTTTGGACACCTAACAAGACTGCCACAGCGAGCCACACGGAAACGTTACAACGGGTATAGAGCGGGTGGAAGACCTCGGATAGATGGAGTGATGGCATTAGGAAGCGGCGTCCGTGGCTTAGGCGTTGCGAGTCTGACTCGTAATCCAACGTACCGCGATCGAAACCCACTGCTGGCTGCGTGAATTTTTATCATGGTATGGGGTCGACCCACCTCAAATAAGTACCAGGATGGCTGTCCTGAGAAAGTAAAGACGGCCGGCGTAATGCTGACCACATTTCCCATTCAGTGCCGATTGGTCTGTAAAAACATGAGACACTCTTCCCATATACCCGATGCGCCTACAGCGTGAAAAGGGATCTTTATGGCATTAGGAACAGCCTTACAGAAATGAACATCAGTCCTAATAGTGCTCTTGACAGAGCTCATGAACGAACGTTACATCTTCACCAGACACTTCGATGAGGTACAAGGTGGAAGAAGAAGAAGAAGAAGAAGAAGAAGAAGAAGAAGAAGAAGAAGAAGAAAAGAAGAAGAAGAAGAAGAAGAAGAAGAAGAAGAAGAAGAAGAAGAAGAAGAACTGTCGTTTCTTCTCAGAATGCATCCATTAAAATGCCATTGTCTCCATCGTATAATTGTTGATACTAGTGGTTGCCCAGACATTTCTGTTTGGCTCGCACGTAACTTTCAAATGCAAGTCGCTACTGTCTTAGACTCACATCAGACATAATGTGCAGTCTGAAGGGACAGCATCACCACTAAGCTACAAAAACAATTTCCGCCCAGAATGCATCTCCAGGGGACGTTACTCGTCGAAGGAAACTAAAAATGTCTGAAAGCTACATTCGGGTGAATTAAACAAAAGGGACTTCATCGAGAGAAAAAAAATCGGAACATTTTAAAATGTCGGTAGTGTCCCGTTGGTAATGAATAAACAGCATCAGAACATCGTCACTGTTTTATAGATTTGCCTCCTGAGGGTTCTGGAGATACACATTGAGGGAGGCAGAAATAGAACTGTTGCTCTAGCACCCAAACAAACGACCAAGCACTCGTTTGCTGAAATCAAATGTGTTGGACAGAGAGGCACAGATACCATAAATTAGGTAGGTAGGTAGGTAAGTGTACCCCACTAGGACACCACACAAGCGATAAACACTCGGTGACACAAAGTGCCACTATTCGGATGAGGATTGCCCGTGGAGAGGTCCCAAAAACGCTGTTCAGCCGTTAGGTCACTTTTAAGGCACGGCTATATTTAGGGCTCCCGGCAAAAGCCACATAAGGACGATGCATACCACAAACTATCTGTAAACCACTAAGATTAAACCACATTAAGATGTAATCTGTCACCCTGTTACATGGCCCAATTTTTCATTATTTTACAGCTCATTCATGACTGTATTCAGGGGCCATACTATAACCTAATCGTTAAACGGGGTTTCTGGGACCTCTGCCCGGGTGGTTCTCATCCGCACCGTGGCACCTTGGGTCATCGGGTGTTTATCGCTGTTGGATGTCCTGGTAGGGTTGAATCTCATAGCTTCAACCACAACATTTTTATATCTTCTCCTACAAACGTCGGACGCATTTTTCTTTTTTTAAACCCCATCTCGGCTGTTGCCGTGGACCCTAACATAACCCAACCTATGGGTTGAAAGCGGTTTCTTGATGAACCTCATCCGAATGGTGTCACTTTGTGTCACAGGGTGTTGATCGCTGGGTGTGATGTCTTGGTGGATTTGAACGTCATCATCATCATTCACAACATTTTATAATTAACTTTGACCCAATGTGGGGAGCAGGATTTTTTGTCCCAATTATTTAGCCTCCACCCCGTCTGTTGTTGGCGACCCTAACTTTAACCTAATGGTTGAAGGAAGTTTCTGTGACTTGTGTCCGGGTGATTCTCATCACAGTTTGGGAATCACTGTTCTATGATGTAAATGTGGTCGACACGTAGGCTAGTACCGTTTGCCCAGCATACGTTATGACGTAGCATCGTTTTTTTTTTTTTTAGCCTTACTAATTGATGTTCTAAGTATAAACGCTAAAACCAGATTATGAACAGCATATTCATACCAACACTTGATTCATCCATCAAGCAATGGATGGTGAACTGTTTCTTCCCACAACGCTTAACGGCAGAATTGGAAATTGATGATGATGATGGCGATGCTGAAGATGATGATGATGATTATTTAGCATCTCAAATTGCACACCGATTTTACCCACTAATTTGTGTCATCTACAGTACGGAAAATTTTATTATTTCTCAAACACCAACACAGAGGCGTGGTTCAAGGAAAGGATTTGGCACTATGAGAAATACATTGACCGAAATTCAACGGCGCTCCCAGCATAGCGGTATGTTGTCTGTGTGTTTTACTTACATTTGGTAAATATTTGATTATCTTGTACATATATATATCTTAGTGAACTTCTAATCAATCAGGTAACTTCTCTACAATGACAATCGGCTGCAATGGATCAACACACTTGTCTGCACACTTTTTGAGACTGTTGTTCTTCCATCTTTTAATATTATCCTCCCACTTCTATCACTGTCTGCATATTACTACCTATCTTGCCTTCAACTTTTCTTTCCTGTGTGGTTTTATGCGTCTTATGTCTTTAGTTGGTGCTCGTGGCTTAGGCGTTAGGTTTAGGCACTTGGTAATTCCGAAATACCCCGTTCGATTCCACCTGCAAGCGATTTGTCAGCATAAAACGTTGCTTTGAGTACGACAGTGGTATGGACTGCAGACAGTTTACTGGGAATGGTAAAATGCTGAGCATTACTATGGCTAGTACTGTGGTTCACAAAGTCATTAGTCGAAAGAGCCAAAAATCAGCTGCAGAACGATAAACACAAATTTTGAGAGCCACATTTTATTTAAGAAGCCGTCAAGAACCATGTTTTACGAAGTCCAAACGAATTTGTGGCCGACTGGCCGAGCCGCACTCATTTCGATAAAGAGCCGCATGCAGCGGCTCGCGAGCCCCGATTTGCCGACCACTGGCCTAGTAGAACAAGCAGCACAAGAGCTGGTTCGACACCGTCCTTTAAAAGATACACAACTAACCTGTGTCTTTGAATATGGTGGAAATATTTCATTTCTCCCGCGTTCATTTCTTTCAACAAAGCTCTTTCATTACTACTGTCTTCGGAACCTCTGTACTTATTCTTCAACCCCATCACCCCCCCCCCCCCCCCCCCAACCCTATTTTTCCCTACCACCAACCTATCCATCAGAATGCTACACATTCACATCGCTTCTGACAATATAATTTTCTAGCTGTTTGTTTATTTTCAATGTCGCTGAACGAGTGTAGATAACAGTTAGCAATTCTTATTTTTATTGTTTTTTATGTATGTATGGACACACATTCGCATATGTACATCTAGAAGTCAGCAATAGTGAGTTTATGGAATATAAAAGTAAATACAAGCCGGTGTTACCAATAGCCTCGGTACAATTGTAATAGCAGATGGAAGATGTATTTATCTTGTAGTCCAGGCTGTCAAACACTGGTAACCATTGCGGTCTAGCTTTCTGTCTCATGTACTGGCAATCATTTCCTATACAGATAGCTTTTATACCATGATCTCAAACTAACTTTACTTTTCAATCAAACACTAAAATGGCGGATGGTCAGTTACATTCAAAATGGCGTATACCTTTACGGGTGCAATGTTGGTTTCGCGATTGACTGTTTGTGCCAACAGCGAGGTGCCGTTTCGCTGTGTGTCAGTTAGTGTTGGCACATCTAGAAGCTCCCGTGTGCATTTACTACTCTGCGTTTGCAAGCTTCTGGACTTTCCAGAAACTGATTAAGTTGTTCACTAGATTTTACATGAGACAGCGGAGAAAATGTTTGTGTGATTTCCACTGGCACAGGAAGGGAAGAATTACGAGACGCCCCGGCTGTAGCGATGTTGGAACCTCGTCTAGAGACCATCGACTATTCGGCCTTAAATTGGATTGAGAACCAACTGCACAAACATTCTGCAATTCTAAATAACTCACTAATCGTGCTGAAATAAGGCATACACCGAGCTAAGTGGCAAGCATGGATTCAGACATCGATAGTATCCAGGGATACAGGTGTGTTGGGAAACGAGCAGGCAGACATGTTGGATGGTTATAACCCCCCCTCCCCCCCCCCCCCCCACTTAACTAGTAGACTAGTGCATGACTAACTAGATGTTGTCGAGGCTCTTTGTTAGCAAGTGAAGGCCCAATTAGATCATCACGGTCTACAGAGAATGGTACAACAAGTTACCAGGGGATCTGGCCGACACTCCATCACTTAGAGGAAAGGAGGCGAAGTAGGCAATCAAGCTACTACTAGTCCCATCGGAGTTGGAGCTCCTCGCTGCCTGCTGAAGATGGGGAGACAGAGCACTTATGTGGATGTCTCGGTTCTTGAAATTAAACTAAACTTTACTGAACATTCCATGAGTAAACATACTTTAAAACGTAGCTAAAATATTTGACTTGCATTAATTACCTTTTAAAATGTGTATGATTGAAATATATAACAGAAGCGCGAGCAAAAGGGCAGAGTGTGAGACAGGGCTGCGTGCTAAATTTCTATTCTTTTGAAAATAAAGAGCGTTCATTCGCCTCCCTTGTTATCATTACAATACCATAAAAAAGTATTACTTTGGAGTATACTCTCAAGTTCGTGTTTTATAACACAGTCAAAATGCGCTGTCTAATAGATATATTTTGTACCTCTTTGTTACTCCTGTTGACCACGATATTGTATTTTTTTTTCATTGAAAAAATATAACAACATATACTTTACTATTTCTTTTTAGACGGCGATTCAGTTAAACAAGAACAAGAAAAAGACTCTGAAAAAAAAAATGTAAACACGCAAAGGTTTTCAGGATAATGATAGAAAACAAATATGTATATACAGTGCAACTAAATTTGTATTTATTTCTCTGCAACTGATAAATCGAAATATGTGCTCACTACAACATTCAATTATGAAAATCACAAAACATATTCAGTCATTCGACAAGAGTCGCACTAGACAAGAAATAACAGACATTAGTAGATTTTACATTCTATTGTAATACATTTACAAATATTATCATGGGTTGACGAGCAACGCAATAATGTCTCGAGTCCGGGTTGAGTATCTTTAAAAGTGTATACAAAATATGTCCGGGCTAAATGATGCTTGCTACTGATAAGGTACACCAAGATATTAATCAGAGAAAGAACGGCAAGGATCCTTCAAAGCCTGATTCGTCGGCTTCCTGGAATGACAAGGTATTCAAAGACAGGCTGCAGCGTTTCAAGAAGGCATCTGGTCAAACTGTTCCTACTCAGAGATTGAAGAAAGCGAAATCAAAAGCAACTTCAGGAAACAAAAGTAATTCGTCTGACCGCGGTAACATTCAGAAAACGTCTACACATAAATATAACATTCAAAGACAACTCACAGAGAAATGTGACATTCAAAAGTCGATCAAAGACAAATGTGACATTCAAAAGTTGCTCACAGACAAATGTGACATTCAAAAGTCGATCAGAGACAAATGTGACATTCAAAAGTCGATCAAAGCTAAATTTGACATTCAAAGGTTGCTCACAGACAGCTGTAAGATTCCAAGAACTTTCACAGACGGTGTCAAGGCTGCGAAAAATGGCGTCCAGGGTCCTGTTTTCGTCTGTAGTCAGGCGGCAGAGTTCAGACGTCAGCTCCAGAACAGTCACAACCGGCAGCGTCTGCTTGCCACGTTGGCTTTCGCCGAGCGTGAGAAGAAAGAAGAGGAATGTGGATACAGATTGTCCAGCAATGGGGTGCTGGTATCCACCAGGAAAATTGATATTTATAAAAACGTTGATCTTTTCGCTCGAAAGACAGAAGATGAAACGTCACGTGTGGTGCTAGCTTCCGGTGAGTCCGCAGATGAGTGTAAAACTAACACAAGCGATGAACTGGAAGATGAAGATGATTATGACTCGGATGGCGATGAGAAACTGACCAACGATAGCCTAAACTCACACTGCAAGAAAACATATTCAAAAGACTACAAATATAATGGGTATAACACAGTGAACATGTTACCTGAAGGAAATAAATTTATTGATGAAAAGTGCAGCAAAGAAATATCAGGCAGTAAATTGAAAGTGCGATACATTTTTGATTCTGCTGAATTGGAATGCTACGATTACTGTTTTGGGAAAAATAGTTTTGTTCCTACTGATTACATTGGTAGCTATAAAGTACAAAGTGTTCAAAGCCCAAAGCTCACCAAATGTAACGCTGAAAATGTGAGAAAAAAACAAGAAGATACAGAGAAAGCGATAATTGTACCAGATGAAGTTATTTCTGAAGCCAGTGTAAAACGATGCGCTCCTCGAGAGGAGAAAATACAGGCCGCCAGAAAAGAGTGGCTGGAAGGTGTACAAGAGCCAAGAGCGTCTGCTGAAGGACATCAAGATATCGTATCAGTAAATGACGCATCGGAAGATAAAGAGGGGCCAAATTTTACTTGTAGATTAGAAATGGAATATACGCCATCAATATCTGTGTTCCAAGAGGATAAATCACATAAGGAAGTTACAGGTGTATTAGAAATGCAAGACAAAAGATTACAAACAGAGTTAACGAAATATATGGAGGGTAAACAAGACACGTCTGTGTTTGAGCATGAAGTCAGCAAATCAGTAATGGAGTCAACTGAATGTGAAGAAGATTCAGATGTAGTATGTGAAAATAACCATCAATGTGCTGTAAAGGATAATCAAGAACTGCGTACAGGTAATCCTGAGCTGAGAAAAACATTAGAACTACAGGACGGTGGGGAAGAACATCAAGAACCTGACATATTATTAGCAAAACATGAGAAGAAAAACATCCGTTATCCGCTAGTGTCAAAAGAAGTCTGTGACGAAATTCAGACAATGCATTCTACATTGGAATCACAATTTAATGATATAAATAAACACGAAACTGGATCTCAATTACTACAAAATGACAATGCTACCATAAAACTGTCAACTAGATGCAGTTTATTGTCACATGATGTTTTCGATCCTCAAGATGTGGAACGTAATTCCGATTTACAAGAAGACACTTTAAGCAGCCAGGGAATGAGGTTTGTCTTAGATAATTCGGATGATGTTGTAGGAAACAATAGCAGTGGGTCGGATATTCCTGGAACGAAATTCGTATTAATGCCAGATCATACTGGTGGTGAAAGTCGAGGAGCTGAGTGTGTTTCCCAGCAACATGAAGGTTTCAAAGATGCGTGTGTCCCCAAGCAACACTGGGACTTTGAAGATAAAGATGCTGAGTGCGTCTCCAGTAAACAGGAAAATTTCCAAGATAACGATTTTAAGTACGTCTCCAGGCCACATGGAAATTTCGAAGATATCAGTGTTGGGTGCATCTCCATAAAACATGGACATTTCGAAGATAATGGTGTTGAGTACGTCTCCAGACAACATGACAATTTCGAAGATAATGATGTTGAGTGCGTCTCCAGACAACATCAAAATTTCGAAGATAATGGTGTTGAGTGCGTATCCAGACAACATGAGAATTTCGAAGATAATGGCGTTGAGTGCGTATCCAGACAACATGAGAATTTCGAAGATAATGGTGTTGAGTGCGTCTCCAGACAACATGAACATTTCGAAGATAATGGAGTTGAGTGCTTATCCAGACAACATAAAATTTGCGAAGATAACAATGCTGTTAGAGTTTCCCAGACACATGCAGTTTTCGAAGATAGCAATTTTGAGTGTGTTTCCTATCAACATGAAGATCTCATGGATAACGATAAAGAGTGTTTTTCCCGTCAACATGGGGTTTTTAAAAATACTGGTGTTGAATTTTTCACCATACACAATGACGATTTAAAAGATGACAATAGTGATTGTGTTTGTAAGCCACATGAAATTTTTGTAGATAATAATGATGAAGGTGTCGGAGGTTTCAAAAAAAGCGATATTGTGATTGTTTCAAAGCAACATCAAGGTTTCAAACATATCGATGTTGAGAGTGTTCCCAAACAGCATGGAGGTTTTGGATACAGCGATGTTGAGAGTGTTCCCAAACAGCATGGAGATTTTGAATACAGCGATGTTGAGAGTGTTCCCAAACAGCATGGAGATTTTGAATACAGCGATGTTGAGAGTGTTCCCAAACAGCATGGAGGTTTTGAATACAGCGATGTTGAGAGTGTTCCAAAACAGCATGGAGGTTTCGAACACAGCGATGTTGAGAGTGTTCCCAAACAACATGCAGGTTTCGAAAATAACGATGTTGGTGGTGTTTCCAGACAACAGGGCGTTTCGGAAAATAACGATATTGAGTGTGTTGACCGGCAGCATGCAGTTATCGCAGCTAACTATGACGTAGAACTAGTTACAGGCCATCAGGATTGTATGGAGGAATATCACAATGTAGTATACATTTCAAGGCCGCGAATGGTATCTGAAGAAGGTCACAAACAGTGTATTCAATTGAATAAAAAGCGAGAAATAGTACACGAACTACACAAAGATATGGAGAGCGATAAACATGGGGAGGTAAAACATGGGTTGACAGAAAAATCTACAGAGCGAAATAATGGTATCCATAAAAGTTGTGAAACAAAATGTCTACAGAGTAATATAGTAGCTGCGGATATAGGGAACCTAGTAAATCATGTACAAGAGAGAAGCGCAGAGCAAGAACAATATAGCCACGATGGAAATATTTCACCAGTCTCCTGTAATCAAGAATATGAAACTGCTTCCGAAGATGAAACAAGCAAAGGGGATCTAGCTAGAGAACTGGTATGTTTTAATGAATTCGGATCTGGTGACAGAAAGTATGCATCACCCTACAGCAAGTTTCAGCAGTGTCATGAGGACATACTAAAGCGTTTAACCGATCATTGTGATGATCCGTTCGAGTCTGAAAACGGAGAATTTCTCAGTCGGTGTGAATACAATCGGGAAGAAACTGATGACAAAACTGATGAAGAAACTAATGAAGAAACTAATGAAGAAACTGATAAAGACAATGAAGAGGACCCCTGCTATAATGATAAGCCTAGGAAACTGAATACTCTAGTTCCTGAAGACAATGAGGCTGGTTGTTATATTGTCCACTTTGATACGATTCAGAAAGAGAGTGACTATGTTGGTGCTCAGAAATGTAGTTTGTTGATTCAGCCTATTGCTCGCTGCGAAAATAAACTAGAAGATCGGTGTCACATGAAAAATCGTTGCGCTCGTCGCAGCGAGATGGAGGATAAAGTACAAGCGGGCTATCGCATGATATCTAGCGATGTAGTAGACATCAAAGAAAATACAAACCAAGATCTGCACATCCACAGAACAAAAGAAGACACCGCAGACTACACGGGAGAAAAGATTTTCAGAGAAACACAAGTCATGAATGGCAATGAGGAAACTGTGTCCCCTTTTAGTTCAACATGTTGTTCTATGGAAACGTTGAAACTCCAGGTAGTGAAGAATCACGAGTCCCAACCAAGTCCAGCATCAACAGCAATTCGACAACACTCTTGTTTAGCCCATTGTGATACTAGAAGAGATGCTGATGATAACGTTTTAGAAGATAATTTTGTTTCTAGCAAAGTAGAATGCGAAGATGAATTTGTTCCAAGACATCAGCAAGATAACTGTGTTAATAACGATGAAAAATCAGTCGTTGTGTTAAAGACATTGCAAATTGGAGATGACAGAAGTCGTATAGACATAGAAAAGAGCAGCACGCCTATCAGTTCACCCAAAGATAATAAAAGAGCCCCGGAAAGTTCTAGAGCTAGTGCAAGTATTCTAGAAGAAGCGTCTGGTGGCAGTATCTCCCCTCAGTACTCATCAGTGAACTCCAGAAATGAAACGACTAAACAAAGGACATCACAAGCTTCTAGTCGATCTGAGTATTACTCAAGAAACATCAGACATCCAGTTTCAGATGTCAGTCACAAGTACAGTCCGGATATAGGAATCGCACGGTTGTTTAACGCTATTGATTCAGATTCCATTTCTCCTACTTCATGTAAAGTCCAACATTCAGGGGAAGCTTTTGCTACGTCACCTGATCGATGTGAAAGTTCCTGTCATTCAAGGCAGTCGTTAAAATCGCAAATTCCTGTCCCCGTACGCCATAAGGATTTAGTAAACGCTGATGGAACATATCCACAGAGCGCTGGGTATTTTCCACACTACAGGGAATACCATCTCGCATACGAAAGCGATTATAACAAGCAAAACATTGGCATACATCTCCAAGCTGATGCTGCAAATAACATTACAGATGAAAAACCTTTTGGTAAGACATCCATAAATAAACTTGCAACACTCCAAGAGCCAAAGCACACTTCTATAAACCAAATTCACGACACAGAACAAATCAACTTGGCTAGCAACGATGCTTTCATCGGCTATCTTAAATACAATGACACTCAGGATCTTTTGCACAGTGTTGCCAAGGAAGTAAATCCTGCCTCCCTAGTCAAAGAGAATTGTATTGGTTCGACAACTGCCAGTAAAACTGCTACAGAATCATCCACGGAGCTGGACATCAGCTGCAACAGTGACTGCTCACAGGGATCTGACCCAGTTTCTAGGGAAGTCCTGGGTGACGCTGGTTGTGTGAACTCACAAGCCAACACCACTGTGAGCTCAGCGCCTAGAAACGACATCATTGAAGGAATTACTGGAATAAACAGGGCTGTTCTTTGTGATGCTGACATGCATGGACACGGAATTAGTGGAGGAAATAAAGACGGCCAGTCAGGTCACAATTCAGGAGAACGTAAACTAGCAAAGAACAACCTTTCTGTTGCAAAGCTTTCCTCGGATCAAGCACTTAGTAACATTGCAATTCATGAACAGGGAGGAAGTGGAAACGATAATTACCAGAATGAAATAATTACGGCAACTAAACAATTTCAAAGTTTAAATATAGGAAAACAAAAAGAAGACGAACGCCTTGACCAAGAAACTTCTAAAGAAGACATAAATAAACACGATCTCGACTTTCTACACCAAAAACTAGAGAGTTTGCCTACCACTGTTGCTCCATGGGATTTTATTACATCGTCAAAGCCAAATAAAAACAACGAAACCGACAGGAGACTGGGTGAGCTTTTGTCTGTCCAAAGACAGACCTGTGGAATTATGATGAAAAACGTTCTGCGCAGAGCCGACCAGTCCAAGAATCTGTATAAAACTACAAAGACGAAACCGACGGTTCACGCAGAAAACAGAAATCAGAGTCCATTGTTTTGCATGATCACTGGTTCAAAGATAGAGGCTCGCGTCAAGCAAGCGCCCAATAAACCCATACATAGATCAAACACACAGATGGCATGCAGGGGGCACGAGCCAACCCAACAAAGACAAAACCAACAAGTCGAGCTAAGTGGGAGACACCAGACAATGTCAAACTCATTAAATGTAAGCCAAGTGCCTGAAAACAGAAGAAACCGCTCAAGGACATATAAACAATCGTCATCAAAAGATGACACCGAGAGATCCAAACCAGTAGATAATGTTAATGTGAATGAAGATAAAGATAAATCAACGAAAACGGAACTACAAAGCAAACGAAACGTGAGAACAGTAATAACCGAAGAAACTGTTGAGGAATCAAATTTAACAGAAGAAAATTTTAATGATAAACACTCATTCACTAAAACAACTGCCGGTCAAGAACGTAATTGCAAATATTCAGGACAATGCAATGATAAACTAACATTCAGCAAAATTCCACGCCTTGTTAAGACATTTATATTTTCAGAAACAAAGCACCGACAAGAAAACAAAAATACAAATTATACCGGAGTAAGTGAAAACTTAGAGCAGTCAAATTCTGGATCGTGTGATCTGAGTCTGTCCTTGACCCAGCGCAGTCAGTCATCGTCTCGAGCTCCCAAAGGCAGATGTATCTACACTGACAGCCATCACGATGAGCTCATTTTTACAGACGCTACAGATGTCTGTCTAGAAACCCAAGATCTGGGTGAAAGTCCTAAAGGAATTACTTTACAAGAAACAAGGCACATTTTGGCAGAAGTCAATGATGATATTGTAACTGAACGATCTTGTAATGAAAATGAGCTACCCGAGGGCCTTGATAGTGAGCAAGATTTACATCGAACCAATGAGTTTGAAGAAAAGTCAGCAGGAAATTATATAAACAACAATAGTGTCACATTTGCTCACACAAAAGAAAGCGTTCTCAGCTTTCCTCCAACACAAAACATTCCACATATGAACAGTCCCCAGCTTTGGGAGAAAAATTGCCAATGTCACAGCCTGAAAACTTATTTTAACCAGAAAGACTTAAGTCACATTCAGCACACATGCTTTGAAACTGACAGATCGGTTTCCATCTATCAGTGTTCTATCTATCAGCCACGTGAAATACTCTGTGAAACAGACAGATCAGTGTCCGTCTGTCAGAGTTCTTTTACTCAGCCGTGTGAAATACTCTGTGAAAGTGACAGGTCAGTTTCTCTCGAACAACATTCTATAACCCAACAAGATGAAATACATTGTATAACAGACAGATCAGTTTCTCTCAGTCAATGTCCTGCAACCCAACCACACGAAAAGCTATGTGAAACAGAGAGATCAATCTCTGTCTATCAATTTCCTGTAACCCATTCACGTGAAATGATATGTGAAACACACAAGTCAGTTTCTGTCCTTCAAATTTCCGAACCATTCACGAAGTCTATTAGCAATGAACAAGCATCTGATAAATCGACAGATCCAACTGGTGATGCACAAACCAAGCGAACAGATCACGATGACAAACAGTTTGATGAAGATACACATTTGCCCCGTAGAGTTTCTGAGCGACAGTCTTCTTCTGGTAGACTTCTTCATGTAGACAACAGACAACACCCCTATTGGAACAATCGGACAAAGGAATTTATTAAGCCATTTACAGATGTTACTAATGCAGATACAGCCAGCGCCGACAAGCCAACTTTTAGTGACGTCCGTGAAGAATGCTCTACAGTTTCGAAGAAAGAAGGCCATGAAAAGAGTACTATTTTAACCAATACTAATTCATCTCCGAATATTACCAGAAGTGATGCTGAATCTACAGAATATTCTAGAAACAGCTTGAAAATGACAGCCATTTCTGAAGAAAAGTCTGGGGATTGTGTCAAAGAATATAACATCTCTGAAGTCAAGACATGCGACACAATAAACTCTGGTGAACTCAGGACCAGAAAACATGTATACAAATCCCCTCTCCATGCCAAAGCCTCATTCAGAAGTATGGTCCAAACACTGATGAATCAAAGCGAAGATTTTGCATCAGACAGTGACAACGAGTCTTCGCTTATCAATGATCGACGAAAGAGAAACAAGGTTGTATTTCCAGTTTCTCCATTAGAAAAAGGCATTCGTAACTTCACCAAAGCAGACCCTAATGAAGCTAATTACCAAACACTCACAGACGTCGAAAAAGCTGCATGTTATGAAGAGGAACGAAACAAACCAACGTATGCAGAACTGAAGGCTAGGGCTCTAGCTAAGGCTTTACCTGTTCTCAGCAAATTAAAAGTACAATCCGGAAAGTATATGCATATCATACCGACAACAATGGAGTTCCCGTGTGATAGCATTGTAGAAAGGACTGTGTTAACAACATCACAAATACATCCGAGTATGGACGGAACATCTGTAAATTATAAAAGAGCCATAAATGCAGAACTATTTACTAACGATTGTTTTGAGGCAACAGACAATAGCAGTGGTGGAACTTACATAATGAACGAGTCTTATTTTAATCGCTGTAGTATTTTTAATATTAACAATTCGAAATCTGAACAAGAAATAGACCTCGAAAATGATAATACTGGACCAGGTCAAGATTATAGTAAAGACAAATCCGCGAATTTTAATACAGATAAGATTAATTTAGCGCAGAAAGATGTATCGGTAATAGCAAGAGGCAATGCAAACACACACCAGAGCAGCAATGCAGGAAAAACAAATTTGCGCCGGAAGTGTAGGATTCCAGTAAGGCAGAACAGAGATCCTCGTGTATTGTTAGACGAAGTGGAAATCCCACAAAAGAAACACTTCAAAAAGCCTCGAGATTTTGTAATGATTCTGAAAAGTAAAAACAAAAATAAGGGAAGTGTAGCTGCGGCGTTGTCTTTAATACAGCCAACTGAGTCAAACATGCTCAACACAGAAGATACCAAACCTATCACGGAACTACCCAAACATGTTCAAGTCTTTGCTAGAGGCAATGGAGTGGTCGTTGAAGTTTGCGCAGATTCCTCCTCCACGGCGGTTTCGGTATCAAACATTGAGCAGGCTAGGGCCCCATTAGCTGAGAGGATTAGGAAATACCAACAGGAACGGCCAAGAAATATATTCGCTGGCAGAAATCGTTCACAAGACGACAGCACTTTGGGGAGTGCTTCAAAACGCTCAAAGAAAATATCAGATAATATTTCTTCATGTTCAGAGGTATCGTCAATTGCTTCAAATTTGCAAGTGCACGTTTGCGAGCAAGCCAGTAAGTCTTTTAACCCATGTAAAAGAAATGACAACATACCAGAAATGGATATGTCAACACCGCGGTCCTCTAAAACATTCAAAGTTTCAAATGACGAGGATGCAGTGACAGATGTCAAGAGCAGTCAAAAGCTGCAGGTGAGAGAAGATGGCGTCTCTCATGAAGACATGGCAATACAAACTAGCGACAACACTTCGGCATCGGCAGTGACTATGGAGAGCACACAGTTGACTGTACATAAGAAAGATGCTGCTGAACAAGTCAGTATGTCTTCGAGTAACAAAAGCAACAGTAGTGCCAAAGAAGTGAATAAGAATGCTGCAGTCGCACAAAGTAACTCTTTAGGAGACAATGATAGCTCGTATACAGAAGGCAACTCAAAATGTTCAGAGAAGCAATTAGTCTCGGGCAGCTTAACAAAGGCAAGAACATATCTTTCAGAAGCACGTAAACGGTATTTAATGAAAAATGTAGCGTTTAGTTCTAAACTTCCAAAAACTACTTCAGCGAGCACAAAGAACTCCAGACACAATTGTACTACAAGTGTAAGCAAACACGCAGTACATACTCTTCATGGTCGATACAATGAAACGCTAGAGAAAGTCACGAAAAGCGACACTACGAACAGCAAGAGACAACAGCGATATAAAAGATTAGAACGACCTGTTTGTGCCCAGGAAATATCTCAGAATGCAAGTATCAATTTGTTATCTAATTGTCAACTATTCAGTCCGTCATCACAAGAGAGCAATGAACCATGTCTACAGCAGGACCCTAACAGCACACTAGTAAACCAAAACAGTCCATTAGTAAATATACAAAACATCGGCACACATCAAAGGCTGTCTAATTCAAGAAATACAAACTCAATCAATGATCAAGATGACAGCAGACAACATACAATTTTAAACAGTTCTCAGTCCTACAGAAATGCAACTTGTCCTCGGTTAGATGGTGACGAAATGAGGTTCGATGGTAATTCTGGTGTAGCCTTAAAGAATGAAGAATATCGAGCAAGTTTCAGCAATACGTGTATAGATAAACAAAAACAATTTGAGACACGCTCTAGCAGAAACTTTTGGGAAAGAGATGAGGACTGTCTTGTGTCGCCAGAATATAAAAGGCCACATTCAGGATCAGCGTCGCATGTGTCTTTTCACTCTAGTCAATGTGAATTACAGGAAATCCAGAAATCTAATCAAACTGAGTTGGCAGCAGGAAACGAAACGGCTCTTTTCGACACCTTCGACTCGAATCGCTCAAAACAATCTGAAGAATTATCACAGTTAGAAAGTAACATCCAGGAGACCAAGGATGCCTTTGTGTCATTCACAGGCACATCAAAGTTGAATCTACAAGACTGTGCTCACGTAGAACACAATCCTGATTCTGGATCGGCTCAAATACAACTGGTGAATAACGGCGATGTGCAGAGAGAAGTGAGTTGCAAGCAAGTTTCCATAAAGAGATCAGAGACCGACTGTGGCGGATTTAAAAAGTCAACAAAATTGAAAAACACAGATACTTATGAAAACTTAACACTGGAAAGAACCAGTGGCGACTTCTGTAATATTTCAATAACAGACTGTCCCAGTCAAATGCAAGGAGAAGCAATGAAGTCAAACAGACCCTCCTCTTCAGAGAGTTGCCATATCCTAAATAAAGGGCGTTCTGTAAAAAGCTCAAAAAATGTACAGCACCCTGATTATACTGCCATCTTGCCATCTTTACCGAACAGACAGGCAGAAAACATCTTCAGTCCTATCCCCGCAACGTTGTCACCGACTACATCAGTAAAACACCATAGAACAAGAAGTCTACTCTTGAAAAGTATGGTGTTCACCGCTGAAGATTCTTCAAGCAAGTCAAGTCTTAGATCCAATGAAAATAGTAATGCTCATGTGTGTCTGGCTACCAGGAGATCAGACTCCGGCAACCCGCTGTCTATGTTCGGACATGGCAGTCCACATTCGGTGGCAGGCAACAGTCATCTAACAGATGATATATGTCTACGTAGTAGGACATCGACATGTGAGGATCGTACAGCTCCTGTCGGTGAATGGCAGACAGACAAGAGCATCAATTCTACTTTAAGAATGTCTGGTCACGGTGAGCATAACCATGTGAATCTTCCTCAGAAAGACTCTGAAGATGAGTTGGGGAGATCAGCAAGAATAAATAACAAAACACCGAGATTATCTCACCCGAAGAATTGTTTCAGTGCTTGCCTGCAGTCACAGACGCCAGATAGGTCGACAGGGACAGTGACAAGATTAGGAACACTCAGAACCTCTTCTGATATTGGGAATGAAAATGGGCGAACCGAAAACGTAGAGACACTTAACGCCAAACAATTGTCATCCTTTCCAGGAAAACGTGATGACAAAGATAAAATCACAGAAAATATGTTTAGCAACAACAAGCAAGATTCGGCAAACAAAACTTCACGCACGCTAGAACTAGTGCCTCTAAGAACGGACCTCTGCACCACACAGATGTCCAGTTTAATGCCAACTCCCATTAAACAAAAAGCTATGACGACTCCAAGAAAAGGTAAACTAACTCTCACAAGTCTGGAGATGACGGACTATGAAAGGCTTTCACCAGAGGTTGTAAACTCCTGCGGATCGCTCAGCTATTCAACCACGTCACAAGAAAGTGCTGCAGCGATGTATGTATACAGCACGCATGAGCGTGTACCAGTTCTCGCTGGTCATTTGATAAACTCGAACGACGCACAGGAAATGCCATGCTCTTCAGCTCTTTCATCTCGCCATAAGAAGTCATTGAGAACTTCTGAAGAGATTCATGAGTCTGCAAAACTAAATCTGCCACCTATGTCGCCAGGACAGTCGGGGCTAACGCCATTGCCCTCAAAACCGTCAGGGTTACCGCCATTGTCTTCAAAACAATCGGGTCTACCACACCGACCACAATTTAAGCGATACTACTAAGCGAATCAGGCACTGACAGTTGTAATGGTCAGCAAGAAACAAGGGTGTGTCATCTTCTGTTCAAACGTTTGCGTAGCCCGGCAGTAAACTCCGGGAGAGATTTATGTTTGTTCGTCCACTTCTGAACATAAGTCTTGTTGCAGAACTTTATTTTCGCGCACTAATCGGTTTTGTAAAGGAGATTGCTTGTTCCTCGCCTTTTAGGCAGGTGCATTTCGACTGCGAAGAAAACAGCCCTAATTAATCGGTTTTTAATTTATACTTGCTGGGGCGGGGGGGGGGGGGGGATATATGCCCTTCTCCCATCCCTCAATGGGTCCCCAGTAAGCAGAGCATAAATTAAAAAAAAACATTAACATCTAATTTATTTGCACTCTCTATTGTGCCCTCCTGAGTCCCATCTCTTTCTATGAATGCCAATCAATACATGGTAATTTATTTATCCTATAGTTTCTAAAGCCTCGAAGATTCCAACCCTATTTTTTGTATGGTTAGAAAGCACTGGAATCATTGTCTTATCTTACAGGTCCACAGTATCTATGTTATTCCGCACTTCTATTTGAGTTTCAAACCGACTGGAATCACCGAGTATTTCAGATTCCTTTTGAAGTATTACCTATGTGTATGTGTGCCCCGCTTGGAAACGAACACATGCCTTGAAAGTTGCTTTCAAATTTTCAAGATGAAAAGAAATATGTCATAGTCTGGCTCATATAATAATACAAGCAATGATATTATTAACTTATACACACACACAAATACACACTCATACACGCACACACATACATACATATACAGAAACAGATCGGGTTAAGATGTATGGTTAAAGCTAGTGCTGTTAATATGGAACTAGAGAAAACGTTCAAGTGATGTGGAACTTAGATAATATCACGTATGCAAAGAACAGCATTGAAGAAGCAAAAGTCGTATTCTATAAAGTGAAGAACATCTCACGCTATAAATAGTTTTGCTTGGAGTTAGAAAAAGAAACATATTGCATGTCACTTATAACAGGCGAGGAGCGTCTGGTCGAGAAGTTAGGGCTCTCGACACTCAAACGAAAGACCGGGATTCGATCTGAGGATGGTAAAGGGTGGAGAATTTTTCTGTGGAGGACAAAACTGAAAATCATCACCTGTAGAGTTCGTGGCAACTGCCCTGTCCATGCTACCTTAAATCCTTGGGCTCGCCACTTTCCATGTCCTATACAGCCCCAAAAGTGGTTAACATAGGTAGTAAAGATATTTAACCGGTGTTAACAATGGCTGTGAGTCCTAAACTTTCTCCTCTTCTTTGCAATCGGTTTCATATTTTCAGTTTGTCAGTTGTATTGCCTCCATGATCAGGCAAGTCACTAGCAAGTTAGTTAGTTAGTTAGTTAGTTAGTTAGTTAGTTAGTTAGTTAGTTAGTTAGTTAGTTAGTTAGTTAGTTAGTTAGTTAGTTAGTTAGTTAGTTAGTTAGTTAGTTAGTTTGGTTTTCATCATTGCACTCCGGACATGTCTATAGGTGCTCAGATTTTCCCCTCAGTATGAGCCAAACAGTACAGTGGCTTATAGTTCCAGTTCTATGCTGATCAACAAGTCCTCTGATGTGCCTGGTGTGCGTCTCTAAGTCTCCAAGGGTTCCCCAAAGTATATCCTGGGTGCCTATTCCCTCTGGCCATGTGTTTTCTCTCAGGTTTTGCTGTAGGTGGCAGTTCTGTAGTATGAGCTCAGGTGTGAGTCCTAAACAATTTACTGAGCAAATCAAGGACATTTCTTGAGGTGAACTGCGGTTTCAGGGACGTGGTTTTGCAGAAGAGTGCTTAAAAGTCATTGACAGTGTTTTCAAGATGCGAGGTTTTTGTGTGTGTGACAAATTTCAGTCTTTCCCGACGATAGTGTTCTATGTGGTGCAGGTAAGCGTGAGAGCAATTAGCGACAGGGATAAATTTCCTCTTTATCACAATACACAGCGTTGGCATTAAAATAAAGGCCATTTGTTGCCGTACGACATGATCCCTGCCTCAGCCTGCTTTCCGAGGGAAAAGTAACACCAATATCTTTAGAACAAAGCATATACTGCAGAAGCTGCAAGCTCACAAGAGCAGTGCTCTTGCTGAGTTGCCGGCGTCGACTAAAGGTCCGGTCTGCACTGCCATAACATTTAAGTTTTCTTGCTGCGTCGCAGGCGCCAGATAGGTCGACAAGGATAAGGCTAGTGACCTCCCCAGTGGCTCCTCCTGTTGGCAGAGGTAAGATTCAGTTTTCGTATTCGCCGGTCAACATTCGGCGTTAACAATTAACGAGTCGTCATCATCATAAATCATTTCGCTGTTAAGCACCGTGGGGAGGAACAATTTGCGATCCAGAGCTGGCACTAGCTAATGTAATGCGTGAAGGCGTAACGTGTCTTTAATGTTGTTGATTCATGTTTACGTGGCCGTCCTCTTTGCTCGTGTAGCTGATTTTTTTTAGATGTAGTGCGTGTGATTGTATTTGATTTTGCTGAATTTTAACGATATGTCCAAACCACTTGATCTGATGTTTCTTGATGAATCCAGTACAAGGGTCATTTCAAACAATATGTCTGATGATATCATTATTCACTCGATCGCAGATGGTTATGTTGGCGACTTTTCGCAGGCTTTAACGTGTAGTACCGATATGCGGTAGCTGAGTTTATTTGCCATCACCTAAATGCTAAGAAGACAGAAAGAAAAATCACAAATATCAGAAAGAGGCCGTCACGATTATTGACTAAAATATGAGAAACTATGGAGTCACCGCTAGATGCTCGCCTGAGGATCGGAAGTTCGTGTGTTCGGGTCCTGATAGATCCGAACTTTCTTCAAACGCAATGCAAATACCTTGGTTTTGTTACCAGTATGTATCAGTTTAAAAATAGAGGTCCAGACAGAGCCCACTTAACGCACAAGCCCGATGGGCTCTTACACGGGGCAAACCCAGAAGCATAGAAGCTGTATGCTATATTTCATTCCTTTGAATAGATGTCGTTGAGGTCCCAGCACACTGGTTTTTCCTGGGGCCCTCGAGGCTGTTAAGACGGCTCTGTGTCCAAATGACTATAAATGTGCATATGTACGTTTGTATGTGTGGGCATGTGTGTAACATTTATTTGTTTGCATTTATCTGCTCACTGTTCATATTTTAATTATACAGATTCTTTTGAGTCCACATACTGTTTCTTATGCAATGTTATAATAAATGGTTTACAGGAATGTTCAAGTTATCTATTTCCTGTCTTACTCATGGGGTTGAGTTCGACTGAGATTATACAAACTAAGTTAAGGACTGACAAAACAGCATGTGAGACATTTGCCTAAGCCTGATATATTCAATACTCGCTTGCTTTCCTTAAAAAATCGATTAACATAACACAAATCTCCCCACACCCCGCCTACATACACACTAGGTAACTTCTGATTGGTAGTTCATGAGCCTCGTGACCTTCGCACAAGGTTAGAGAGGTGTTCTGCGATACCGTTGATATCGCGTGTTGTACATTTCAGCACAACAGTGCTTTCAACGTAGCACTGGCCCTTACAACAACCCCTCTAGATAGTGCTGCAACCTATGTCACATGCATTCAATTTTTCTGAATGAAAACGTAAATGGAAGACAACACAGAATGCAAACAATAGAGCGGGACACATCCATAACCTTTAGCAAGTCGAACAGTCAAACAAACTTGTGACTGAAAAGTGTATCAGCTCTGTTTGGGGATACTTACGTGATGCTCACCAAAAATCATCACGTTCAACCAGCATCCCCGAAGGCGGAGCTTTATGTTATAATTGTGACAAGGTTTCTTGCGCCATATAAAATGGCTTAGCATTGCTCGCCCCCAAGTAGCCCTAAAAAAGACTCTTGTAGTGTCTTAAAGAAGACAGACCCAAATACTGTTCCGACCGGCGGCGAAGTCAACTACCGACCGGTCAGTAGCTAGTATATAGCCTTTATATCAAAGCAGTCAGACCTCTCCAATCCCAATCCCACGTCAGCGTGGCGATTAGTGCTTATCATTATTATCACGTGTCTTTGCTGACTGGCGTGGGCGATCATGCCTCTCCACAATCCGCGATCTGCAACTGAGTGTATCAGTTCGAGTGTTGACAGCCCTTCATGCCATGACAAAAGACTGTCAAGAATCTCCTCACGCTGTCTTCCTTTGTCTCTCTTTCCACAGATCTTTCCAGTGGTCGCAACATGTTCCATTTTTCCTCTTCTCATAACATGACCAAAAAATGATAACTATCTCTTTCTGATGTTTGTGATAAGTTGTCTTCGAGCATTCGCCTCTTTCAAAATATCTGGAATGCTCTTCTTAACGATCCAAAGAATTCTAAGGATTTTTCTGAAAACCACATCCCCGCGTCCTTAAGATATTGTTCGGCTTGTTTATTAATTGTCCAGGCTTCACAGCCGTCTGTTAAAACTGGCTCTATATAGCACGAGATAATTCGTTTCCTTACTCCAATGACATTGATTTATTGCATAAAATCTTCTTCCTTCTGTAAACTGCAGTTTTGGCCTGTCCTGTTCTATTCTTTATCTCTGTGACACATCTTTCATCGGATGTTATCCATGTGCCTAGATACTTAAATGTCTGTACTTGTCCTCAAATAACACCTTTGACTTTATACATTTAGGCACTACTCTATTTTTGGAAATCGCCATTACTTCTGTCTTTCCAACTGAGGTCCATTAGTAAGTGCTTACATGACGAAATAGGAGATTGCTAGGACTGGGCGAAGTGGGATGTGGTCTTGTGCCACGGGGCCGCTACTGTAGCCATGAAGGCCATTATGGGTCGCCCTGAAACTTCCTAGCCAAAGGAGCTCTGGTAAAGCTGCGACAGACGTAGCAAGCTGGCACTGAAATTATTATTGCTTCTGGAAATACAATGCGATATAAACATATTAAATAAAGAAATTAAAATCATATGTAGTAAAGCAAACCAAGCATTAAGACCGCAAGCTCCCCTTTTACAACACAAGGCAATCCAAGTCAGCAAAAATAAGCATCCCATACTTCTTCTTCTTCTTCTTCACTTCCTCTTTTACCGCTGTGGGTGTCGAGGGAGATATAAGGTTCTGTTTCTAGCTCTTCTGGCTGCCTCGACCATAGGCACATCGTGCTGTTGTAGAGTTTGTCTGATGTTATCCTTCCATCTTGTTCTTGGTCTACCCCGTGCTCTACGTCCTTCTTCTCTTTCCATGTATGCTTTGTATGGTATGGTGTCACAAGGCATTCTCTCTAAGTGGGCAAACCATTTCACTTGCTGTCTTTGTATGTAATCCAGAATTGGTTATGTGCCGACTTGTTCTCTTATGATCTCATTCCTAATCTTATCTCTTATGGTCACTCCTACTGCCCTTCTCAGACATCTCATTTCCGTGGTTACTAATTTTCTTTTATGGTTTGTTGTGAGTGACCATGTCTGGCACTGGTAGCACAGAGTTGGAATAAATATGCTTTGAATAAGATGTCTCTTTGTGCTGATTGGGATTGTCTTATGCTGTAAGAGGGGGGCTAGCTGTCCCAATACTTGGTTTGCTTTACTGCATCTAATGTCAATTTCTTTATCCAATTTCCCATCTTCGGTAAATGTAGTTCCCAGATATTTAAACTCAGATGCCTGTGTAATTCCTTTGTATTCTATTGCTATGTTTAGATCTGTCTTCTTTTTTCCTATTGACATTACTTCTGTCTTTTCAGTGTTGATTCTCATATTATTTGTTTTACATTCTTCATTCATGGATGTTAGATGTTGTTGCAATTTCATGACTGTATCTGCTATCAAGCAGCTCTTCTAATCTCTTCAGCACTCCCTGATCAATTTAAGTTTTGATCATTATATTGTGAAACAAAAATTCCCTGTGATTAGTACCCGTTACTCTCAGTGTAGAAAAGTGTGTCATGTTTCACATTCATTCCTTCCTAAATGATGATAAAATAAAATGACCCTTTTCCACATCTTCATGACCTATATTTATAGACCGAACGGCACCCTGTGGGTGATGTGGTTAGCAACGCCGCCCTCTTTACTTCCCAGGACTGTACCTGGTACACATTCAAGGCCGGGTAGACCTGGAGGCAAAGGTCTTGTTTGAAAAAGTTCGGCCCCTGTCAGGACCCAAACCCACGACCTTCCGATCCGCATACGAGCGTCTAGCCGCTAGCGTAATTGCTGGCAACATCTTTTAACTCTTTCAGTCCCAGAAGATTTCTAAGACGATGCACAAATAGAATAATAACCATAAGGAAATAAAATCAGCATATCAGTTTCAAAGTGGCAACACGCCAGAACTCTATATTAAAATGTCTGGCCAGATTTCCTTAGTATGCTCAGGTTAAATGTCAAAGCTACAGTTAAACACCATCCATTGTTTGATACAAACAAACAATAGCTGATCACATATGGTACGTTTCTTTGGACAGAAGAGATTATTATATAAAGTAAATGCAAGGACCCACATATGTTGATTCTGTTGAATATAAGAATTAACTAAGAGTGGCAAAGACCACAGGCCTAATAAACTACAAACGCGATATTAATGTATACATCTGTGACAATGGTGAATGTTATCCTCACTCGCACCTGACAAACGGTTACTTCCTAACCGTCTTGTAGTGACCCAGTATAACTGTGCTAAATGGCTACGATTACACGGAATTTCCTGGATTTGTAGCTTTCTGATTCTCATACTTGACGTGTTTATTGACGTGTGCGAATGTTCGCTTGATACAACGCACACTTGCCAAGTATCCATGGTATGTTAAATAGTGTTACAGTAACAAGTCACCATTCCCGCCCAACAGCAATAAGGACGCCGGATACATGTTGAACGTCAAACAGAATTAATGTATTTCTAATTTCAACACCAAAACAATGAAAGGCATCACGAGAATAAAACGTTACACCGCCACAGTCATTCCTACTGGCAAGGCAACACACACTACGGACGCTCTGGGCTACTTCTACTGCCACCCTGTTTCCGTGGTCAACTACGAGCAAAACATTACCTGCTCGTGCAAAATCACTGCTCGTGATTATGTTGTCTACC